>PVIJ01005109.1:12807-108135 GCA_004024925.1 Scalopus aquaticus
GTTTTGATTTGCATTTCCTTGATTATAAGTGATGTTGAGCATTTTTTCATGTATCTGTTGGCCATTTGCTTTTCTTCTTTGGAGAAGTGCCTTTTGAGCTCTTCTGCCCATTTTTTGACTGGATTGTTAGCTTTGTTTTTGTTGAGTTGTGTGAGTTCCTTGTAAATATTTGTTATCAGTCCTTTATCGGATGTATTGTGTGCAAAGATCTTTTCCCAGTTGGTAGGGTGTCTGTTAGTTTTGGTTAATGTCTTTTTTGCTGTACAGAAGGTTTTTATTTTGATGTAATCCTACCTGTTTATCTTGTCCCTCACTTCCTTTGCTTTGGGGAATATGTTTTTAAAGATTTTGCTGAAATGTATGCCGTGTAGGGTTTTGCCTATATTTTCTTCTATAAATGTTATGGTTTCAGGTCTTATGTCTAGATCTTTTATTCATTTTGAGTTGGTTTTTGTGCAGGGTGTGAGGCAGTAGTCTAACTTCATTTTTTTGCATGTGGCTGTCCAGTTTTCCCAGCACCATTTATTGAATAGACTGTCCTTGTTCCACTGCATTTTCTTTGCTCCTTTGTCAAAGATTTGTTGTTCATGTACATGCAGCTTTAATTCTGAGTATTCTATTCAGTTCCATTGGTCTTTGTGTCTGTTTTTGTTCCAGTACCATGCTGTTTTAGTTATTATGGCTTTGTACTATAGTTTGAAACCAGGGAGTGAAATTCCTTTGTTTTCTTTCTTTTTAGTCAGGAGGGCTTTAGCTATGTGGGGCTTTTTGTGGTTCCATATGAATTTCATCAGTATTTGATCTATTTCTTTGAAGAATGTCATTGAGATTTTTATTGGAATAGCATTGAATCTGTAAATTGCTTTTGGGAGGATTGCCATTTTGATAATGTTAATCCTTCCAATCCATGAGCAAGGGATGTCTTTCCATTTTCTTGTGTCTTCTTGTATTTCTTTCAACAGCATTTTGTAGTTTCCTTTGTATAAGTCTTTTACGTCTTTTGTTAGATTTATTCCCACATATTTGATTTTTTTGGTTTCGATTTTGAAGGGGATGGATTTCTTAATTTCTTCTTCTTCAGACTGGGTGTTTGCATATAGGAAGGCTACTGACTTTTGTGCATTGATTTTGTATCCTGCTACTTTACTGAACTGGTCTATAATTTTGAGTAGTTTTTCTATGGAGTTTTTAGGGTTTTGTATATATATTATCATATCATCTGCAGAGACAGTTTAATTTCTTCTTTTCCTGTTTGGATTCCTTGAATGTCTTTCTCTTGTCTTATTGCACTGGCAAGGACTTCCAGTATTATATTGAAAAGCAATGGTGAGAGTGGACATCCTTGCCTTGTTCCTGATCTTAGTAGGAAGGCCTTCAGCTTCTCACCATTGAGGATAATGTTGGCTGTGGGTTTGTCGTATATGGCTTTTATTATATTGAGGTATGTTCCTTCTATCCCAAGGATTTCAGGGGCTTTTATCATGTTGCACTTTGTCAAATGCTTTCTCAGCATCTATTGATATGATCATGTGGTCTTTATTTTTCTTTTTGTTGATGTGTTGGATTACATTGAATTTTTTTTGGATGTTGAACCACCCTTGTGTCCCTGGGATAAATCCCACTTGATCGTGGTGTATTATCTTTTGGATGCATTGTTGGATCCTGTTGGCTAAGATTTTGTTAAAAATTTTTGCATCAGTGTTCGTTAGAGAGATTGGTCTGTAATTTTCTTTTTTTGTGTTATCAAAGTTGACCATTTTTTATATATATTTATTAGTCATTCATGTTTCATTTCTTGTGAAATGTTCATTCAATACTTTCTTTCTATTATTTTTTTGTGTAGATTCATTTATATTCTGTATATAACCTGGATGTTAATAATTTGTTGGTGATATGTATTACAAACATCATCTCTCAGTTTAAGAATGTCTTTTTACTACTCGATGATATCATTTAAGCAATAGAAGTTCTGACATTTAATGTAGTAAAACAGCACTATTTTTCATTGTAAGATAACACTTCTGTGTCTTTTTTTTTTAAGTTTTATTTATTTAAGCTGGGGTACAGGCAAGAGGCATGGGGCGCGAGAAGCCTCACCAGAGACAGAATGGGGAGCAGAACAGGCAGATCAGAAATACACTGCTGAGGGGAGCAGTGGGCGAGGCAGGAGAGGTCTGCCACGCCATGTGGGAATCTCCCCAGCCAGGCTCAAACCCGTGTCGCCGCTGCCGACAGCTCCACAGTGCAGCGCTCAACCGCTGCGCCACCAGGGAGGCCCAACACTTTTGTGTCTTATTTAAGAAATCCTTCCTATCTTCTTGTCAAAATGATATGTCTTCTATATTTTCTATTAAAACATTTTTTTGGTAGATGACAGTTTTCATAATCAAGAGAACTCACTTAAGACACTTATCCTGGGTGGCCTGAGGTACATAAAAAGATGCTCAACATCACTAAATCATCCGGGAAATCACTGAAGTTTTAAGGACTGAATTGCTAAATCATGATTTTAATCACAAATTCCTACTCTGTTGTTTTTTTCTGACTGTATAGCTTTGCTTACACTCATTTTATGATCTGTTTTCTTCTATTTTATTTCCTCATAATGTTACAATGATTGGACTACCCTTCATCAAATTTTACTCATGCACTTATTTATTCACCCACCCTTTCACTCAGCAACTTGTAAAGTTTGTTGAGGTTTACAAAGAAGCATGTAACACCTTGTTCCTGTGTGTGAACACTGTAAAGTCCTTAACCAGTTTGTCCCAAAATATTCCATAAATGCGTACCACCCAGTGCACCTAGTACACTTCCCATATCTGCCCGAATTTGGGCAGAGAAGAAAAAACAATGTTATTAAATGGCTAGGATTATGAGATTTGCAACTTTTTTTTTAAGATTTATTTATTTATGCATACAAGAACTGGGGGTGTAGGCCAGAGGTGTGGGGTGGTGAGAGGATTCACCAGAGACAGAGTTGGGAGCAGAACAGGCAGATTGACTGACACACACTGCTGAGGGGAGCAGCGGGTGAGACAGGAGAGGTCTGCTGTGCAATGTGGGAAGCTCCCTGATTGGGCATCCAACTCATGCTGCAGTGACTGTGGATTGCTTCATCGTGTCAAGACTTAAACTGTTGTGCCACCAGAGAGCCCAGATTTGCAACTTATTAAATGGTTCTTGAAATATGAATATGTGGAAAATGAGTGGAAAAAAATACGCATTGAAATAACATGTTCCAGTATTAGCAAAAATCTTTTTTTTTTAAAGAATTTCTTTTTTTATTTAATTTCAGGGTCGAATGGGTTAGGTAAGGGTGAAAGTAGAATTGGAAATGTATCAGCTCCATAGTACAATGTGTTTGCTTTTTAAATGTGTCTGTAAAACTGAGACTATTAGCAGGGGAAGGAGAGGAGGAGAGGAAAGAGAGGGAGAGGCACAATGGACTATGGTGGAGAACTGTGGGTGGCTTGGGAGGTATGGTAACATATATATGAAGAGATGGAATCCTTTATTTCTGAAACATATACTAGTGTTGTAAACCAAGTTTATTCTAATTTAAAAAATCATTTTAAAAATTAGGAAGAATCTGCCACCATTTATTGTGTTACACCTCTCCCATACCTCCAGCTCCCTCAATACTAACCTAGCCCAAGGTGAGACGCATCAGCCCACACCTCTGCATACAACTGTAGCTGGATAGAGGAGAAAACCTCATGACATTTGGTAGCTCAGGCTCAAGGTTGGCAAAGTACTGGAGGTCTCTTGGGATCTAGTCTATTCTGAAAAATTAATAAAAAGAGAAAACTATCTCTGGGGCTACTCCCAGTGGCAGGTAAAATTTTGGCCCCTGATCTTTGCCTAATGGTGTATACTCATAAATGGTGTATACTCATAAATATGTTTCCCTGCACTACACAAGGGACTTTGTTGATATAATAGAGGTTATGAATCAGTTGAGTTGACCTTTTCAACTAGGGAGATTATATTGTATTACTAGGATGGGTCCAAGATAACCACCTGAGCCCTGGAAATCACACAAGAGAAGCAAAGAAAAATGAAGGATGAAAAGTACTGATTGTAACTATTATGTCTTGAAGGTGAAGGAAAACAAGTCAAGAAAATAGGAACTAAAGTCTGACAGCTGTAGGGAACTGAATTCTGCTAGCCACCTGCATGAACTTGGAACCAAATACCCTTCCAGAGCTTCTAGGAAAGTAGACTCCCTGTGGACACCTTGGTTTTGACTTCAAAGGCCATGAGTGGAAGTGGAAGTGAACAGCTGAGAAGAGCACAGGGTCTCCAAGCTTTTAAAAAGTGAATCTTCTAAAATAGGGCTTGACTATGCATGTACACAAATGCAAAGAAAACAGGCTCTTTGTGTGAATGATCTTTAGTAGAATTGGGAGAGGGACAGGGAAAGAGAGAGAGAGTGAGAGAGAAGAAAAAGAAGAAGGAGGAGGAGGAGGAATGAGAAGGAGAAGTAGAAGGAGAAGAAGAAAAGAGAAATAAAGATATTCCTAATAAAACTCCAAAAATTACCCATCCCCTGTGGACAAATGCCCAGCCAAATAGACTCAACCTAAAGTGAGGCAACTGAGGTCTTGAAAGCTTGTCACAAGTCTAAGGTATCTTCTGACAGAGAACTATGAGAGTTCTCTGCATAAAGGAGTTATGCAGGTCCCAGAGAGCTGGGGCATAAGGAAATTAAACTGTACCATATAATCTACCATAAGGTCAAGATAACAGCTTCCATTGTTTCTGCCAAGGACTAGAAGTAGTCTTCCCACTTTCTCTCACCCAAGAGTCTCTTCCAAGTGTCTCTCCTCCAAGTGTATTTTCCCAAATACCTCCTCCAAATGCCCCCACTCCCACTTCATTCACCTCAATTTATATGTCCACCTTGCTTCTTTCCAACTGCCCTATTCAGGAAGTCTGGTTCATGGCCCACTGGGAGATGCAGTCCAAGGCAACCTCACATAAGTGGGGGCAGGGAAAATGGACTCCTTTCACAGTGCATGATTCTCCTCCCCTATTCACAGAGATGCATCTGTAACAGAAATCCATCCATGCCTAAGGAACTACAACATGATAACTGGGTTCTTTTTAAGAATTTAGTTCATGATAAATTGTTGCATAATAATATAAAACAAATACACTAAGTACTGAGGTTGTCATCTTATGTAGTAAGAAGTAATGAATAATTAGTCCTAAAACCAAAATCATATGTTACTAATACTACCTAAAACTTTATCCAAATCCAAGAAAAGATGGTGTGTTAGAAAAAAAAAAGCATAGTTCCCTAATGCTTTCCTTCCTGGGCACACATTCCCTGTTATTCCTTCATCTAGTGTAGAAATAGTGAACTAAGATGTAGTCAAAGGGATGTGGGCAAGAGATGAATGAATTTCTAAGCTGGTGGTAAATTGTCCCATGAAATCTTTTGTTTCTTCTCTCTCCTCTTTTTCATACATGCTGAAAGTGAAGGAATCTAAGGTAGAAAAGTCAGAAGGTAGTAAAACTGACAAAATTCAAACATTATATTTTATTTTCTGCTTTCACCAATATTTCAAACAAAAAAAGGATATTCTAGCACCAAATCTATGGAAAGATACACTCTCATTATAAAATAGCAGTCCTGAAGACAGAACAGCTGACAGCCCTATGTGATATGTGTATGTATCACACCGTCTTTATCCTTTTTGTTACTTTTCATCCCACAGTGATTATTAAGGCCTTTCTCATGAACTGGTGCTAAGAAATGACAACTATTATACTAAGTGTAAATCTCAAATGACTAATGAGATGGTAAGAGAACAGTGTTCCTGTACATTTCATCAGGGTCATAATTCCAAGAAGACTTCGAATCTTGCAATGGAAAGACAATCACTTGTACAGCACCTTCCAGAATCTTGGGAAGGTCCCTAATGATTTATTTAAATGGTCATAAGATTTTTTGAAATCTTCAAAAAGTAAAAACTGTAACCATAATAAGTGAAGGCTATAGCCTTATGTCCCCTGATGCTGGAGTGGCCACAGGCACTTTTAGAATCTCATTAAAGGGAAAGGTGAAATGGGGATACATTCAGTTCGAGTTGAGTTTGGATGTATTTATGTGGTTGACAGTCATTTCCGTGTACAGTGAAGCTATTGCTAGCTGTCCCAGTGTAGAACTAGCTTCCAGGAATACACCTACCACCCACTGAACCAACTCACTTGGCATCAGGAAGTTTCAGGGATAGATCAGTTTCAAGAAATGAACCTCTCATGTTGAATTTGACAGTGGAAACGTCAATGAAAGACAAAATTTTAAATGCGTGGAAACAGAAGTTAGTTTGTAAAGTCTTTCGACATTAGACATACAAAATGGTAGTGGAGGAATCTGTTCTCATCCATATCTTGTCAAACAGAAGGTTGATGATGCAGCATATGAAATAATAAAAAAACAATATATTATTTTGTCTTTTTTAATGAAAAGGGCAGTATTTATAAAGTTCAATTGGGCAAAATTTAGTTTATTTTTTTTAAAAGCAGTGAGAAATCACAAACTCCTGATTTAGTTTTATGCAAAACATAGCTTCTTTTATAATTTGAATTTATTTAATAAGTAACTCAATGAAAATTAAAATAGGCTATACAACAAAAACAATAATGAAGAGAACAAAATAAATTGAAATTAATATAGTTTTGAGAATGAAACTATAAATTGTTTTTGAAAGCATTACAAAAACTATAGTTAATTAAAAGTGATAGATTTCAAATAGAAGTAACTAAAAGATAACTTACATTGTATGAAAATCTAAGTAATGAGGAAAACTGAATTATCAGAAAATGTTTTCAATTTTCTTTTTGCTGATTTGACATCTACAGATACATAGCAATAAATCAATATAATGAGGGCATACATACCAAAGTAATTAATGTGTCACCAATTCATAATATTTAATATTTATTATCTCTACACAAAGAAATTGTTAATGTACTGAAACCTTCTCACTCAAGAATGAAAGAATTTGAAGTGCATTTTGCAAAATTCAACATTATTAATTGAACTAAAGTTATTAATTGAATTGTGCCCTCTCTAAATTCATATATTATTGGGTTGAACTGGAGGAGATAATGCTAAGCAAAATATATCAGAAGGAGAAAGAAATATCATGGTTTTATTTATAACTGGAATATAAAGAAACAAAACAATGGAGCAATCAAAACAAAGACAAACTCAAGAAAAGTTAACTTTCAAGCTGAGGCTGCCAGAAGGGGAGGGGAGGGTAGAAAAGAAAGGTAAGCGAGGCCCAGTGGGCCATGTTGGAGGACTATGGGGCCTTGGTGGCAAATGTGGTATGGTAGGTAGCAGTCACCTGAAGAGGCAGGATCTGGTATTTCTGAATCATATGAAGTATTGTAAACAAGCTTGTCGTTTTCATTTAATTCATGTTACAACCCTAATGCCCAGTAACTCAAATGTCACTGTCTATGGAGATATGGCTTTTAAAGAGGTAATTAAGTTAAAGTAGGAGTCATTGGAATGGATTAAGAAGCTGTGGTATATACACACAATGGACTACTACTCAGTGATCAAAAAAGATAAACTAATGCCATTTGCAGCAAAATGGGTGATGCTGGAAGGGATTATGCTAAGAGAAATAAGTCATAGGAAAAAGAAAAATATCCAGTGGTTTCATTGATAGGTGGAATATGGGGAACCTGAACAAAGGGTCAGAAAAAAAGACAAAACTGGCAAGCTAACCATAGATCTGAGGCAGACAGCAGGGGAATGGAAGGTAGAGGAGTCAAAACTGGGGAGGGAAGTGCACAGGGGACTGTGGTGATGGGGCACGGGTGCTGGGGTGGTGGGAGAGCTACAGGGGCTATACCTGAGTAGAGAAATCAAATACCATCCAAAATATTAATAGCAATCTAAGAAAATAAAGATTAAAAAATTAGGGGTTATTGGGATGGGTACTAATCCAATACGATGGGTGTCCTAAAAAAAAAAAAAAAAGAAATTTGGACACACACATCACAGATGGAGACACAGCCCCATGAGACACAGCAAGAAGATGGTCATCTATGAGCCAACAAGACAGGCCTTAGAAGAAACCAAATCTGCCAGCCCCCTGATCTGGGACTCCCATCCTCTAGAACTCTGAGAAAACGCACTTCTGTTGTCTAAGTCATCCAATGTGTGTGTGTGTGTGTGTCTGTGTGTGTGTGTGTGTGTGTGTGTGTGTGTGTGTTGATATGGCAGCCCTGGCAAACTGAAATGGACACAATCCAAAATTTTTATCTAACGTTTTGCAAAAACAAGTTGTGAAGCCAGAAGGAACTTTTTGCAGCTTTTGTCAAAAAAAAAAAATAAACTTCAATCAACTATACAAAAAAAAAAATACAAATATACAAAAAATATACAAAAAATAGCCCAACTAGTTACTTTATTCACTCTAAACATAAATCAAAGAATACGAATCTGATAAATGTGGAGTAGAACATATTAAAACTTCAAGTTAGAGAGTCAGTAAAAATATTTTTCTGGATTTTTTTTATATTTGTGAGATTTGTCAGTTTTTTTAAATTTGTAATTTGTGCTTTATTTTCTCATTCTACAAAACCATTTTCTTACCTAATTTTGTGGGTTTTTTTTTTTATAAAGAACTCACTTGTCTCCCTTCTCAATAATAAATATAGCCCTTCTTTTCACTCTCCAATACAATTATATTCCCAAATTTGTCAAGCAAAAAAGTTTCCCAAACTTTCCTCATAACGCTCTGGGTAGTCTGATTTAATAAGTCCCGCTTAACACACAGGCACTTGTACTTTTGAAAAATTCCACAAATAATTCTCACATTTTAGGTCACTTACTTTACAAAGGGCAGGCCATCACTCTTCATGGGCTGTGAAATCAACCATGAGGTTTCACAGCATCAATTTCTGGACTACCAGATAACGTGGAACCATTTAAGTAAAATAAAAGAAAGAAAGAATGACCTGCAGTTTAATTATAAATAGTCAATCTTGCTTATGCCATTAATGATAGTTTTATTTCAGAATTTGAAGGAAAAGCTTCAAGCTTCTCGGAGAAATTATGAGCTCATAAAACTTTTTTTTTAAGTGGTTGTGTGTGTGTGTGTGTGCGTGTGTGTGTGTGTGTGTGTGTGTTCAAATGCTGGAAATACTAAAATAGCTGTAGAGAGAGGAAAGGCAACCTGAGATTTTAAAAAATTGTTATACTGTGAAATGTGATAGGGAAAGAAAATAGTTTGGAAAAATTTCCTTCCATGCAAGCAAGTTTCTTTCTGTGTACTTGAGAAGGAAGTATAACCGCAGACGAAAGAATATGGTAGGAAAGCAAACTATGTGACATCTGTAAGGCACAAAGACTGTGTTCTTTCTACTCAAAATAAAATGCTTAGGTTATATTGTCTGGCAGAGTCCACAGGGAGTTTATAGTGTTTTTGTACCTGGACATCTTTGTTTCCTGGAGCCCCTAAAAATAAATGAACACAGGCTTGTGACATTTAGATTCAGTCATCAACTAACCCTGGACTATTTTCACTAAGAACCTGTTGCACCGTAATTTGGGCAGCAATGAATCATGTTTTCTCCTAGCATTCGTGGACTGATAACCATGAACTTGGAAGACCTGGAAAATTCAAGGTAGCCAGTTTTTTAAAACTTCTTAATAAGAAACTTTTTAAATGACAAGCCAGTAAAAGTTTCTACACTTTTCTCTGAAGGAAAAAAAAAAGTGTTTTCTGTTTTCTAGTTTCATTACTGTGAGTGATATTAGGCTTTGTTTTATTAATTGCATTGGTATATACTGGAATTTTGAAAATAAACAAAAGCCACGAGTACTGGGGTCAGACTGTGACAATTCAACACTCTACTTATTAGCCTCACGAACCTGTGCCTTCGTTTGCAAATCCGAATTTGTAAGTGCAGATACTCTGACTATAATTCACAGAAATATTGGAAATATTAAGTTACATGATATATACAAAATATTAAAATAATTCCTGGCATATAGTAAGTATTCAATAAATTAATTTTAAACATACACAGAAATGTCAAAGAAAAGACATCAGCCCACCAATCCAAACTTTTGTTCAACTTCCAACATATTGGAAACAATGTCAGGAAAATGGAGCGATTGTTAAGGAGATCAAAAAGTGATTTTTAAAACAAACTCTGATTGAGTCCAAGTTGAAGCATTGAAGATTCTGACATTTCATTTAAAACTATGAATCATTATTTTTAAAGCCCTCCTAGTTTTTTAAATTAAATTTTATTGATAACTGCTGTGCTAATCTACTGTGCCAGCCTGGCACCAATGCAGGTTCCCATGCTTCATGCAGATGGGCAAGAACAAATCCTGGAGCCTTCAGTGGCTTTTTAGGCTTTTTATTACATCTTCCTTGTGAGGCAACCAGGTGCAGGGCACGTAGGATGGTTGGGGGACCAGGAGACTGGCAGGCCTCCCAGCCCCCAGCGAATCTTCACTCCCTTGGGGTTCTTTGCTGCCAGGCTGCTTCTCTCGCACTGCTCTCACCGCTGCACCTCCCACGCTCTTCTTCCTCGTGCTCTCTGCGTCTCTGCCTCGCACACGCTGCGCCATGCTATGCCACGCTGCGCTAGGCCCTTCTTCAGGCACAAACCATCAGGCACGTGCATAGGCCTACAGAGGCCCATCACCAAGGGGGTAGGCAGAAAACCCTGATAACTCTTCCTCCTACCCTACAATAACTGTATTTATTACATTGTTTAAATTTTATAACCTGAAATTATTTGGGCTACCTCATTATAACCAAACTAGAATCACTGTTTATAAAAAATGTTCACCAATGGAAACAGGTGGGATTGAGGGAGGGGTAGATGTTAAAAGCAGAACTGGAAAATTTTTTTAAAGTCCAAATGCCCACACTCCTTTCTAATGGTTTTCTAGATTAAGAACCATTGATAAAAAGGAAGGCAGAGAAACAGCCTAATAGTAGAAATGTTGTTAGCAGAATGGCAGTAGCCCCAAATCTCCAACTTTGGAATTGAATTAACTGTTTCATTAATTTATAAACTAAATGATACAAATCACACTCTGCATTTGGTAGGAAGTTGAGAACCTGTGCCAATGTTTCTATGATTTGCTGTAAAAGGGACTTATATTCTCCTAATGTTTGTCTTCTATGGAATTCTGAATCCCCAC
Source organism: Scalopus aquaticus (assembly GCA_004024925.1). Classification (NCBI taxonomy): domain Eukaryota; kingdom Metazoa; phylum Chordata; class Mammalia; order Eulipotyphla; family Talpidae; genus Scalopus; species Scalopus aquaticus. The sequence goes on from PVIJ01005109.1 coordinate 24,008, forward strand.
TCACTGTCTTCCTTCCCCACGTTTTCCCTCTGAGGACCAGTAGCCATCCCTGCACAATCAAAAATCCAGTTATTGGGTTTCTAATATTAAGTGCTTAATATTTTATTACTAGTAACCCTTGATTCATGACACACTCTGATATCTGGTCCAGGCATAAATTTTGTTTATTAACTTTACTTACATGCTTGTTTGTTAGACAAATGACAGTATGCACCACCCAGCGTGAAGAGAAAATCATATTTCTTTTATTTATTTATTTATTTATTTATTTTTATTTATACATACAAGCTGGGGTACAGGCCAGAGGCGTGGGGCGGCGAGAGGGTTCACCAGAGATGGAGCGGGTAGCAGAACAGGCAGATCAGAAATACACTGCTGAGGGGAGCAGCGGGCAAGGCAGGAGAGGTCTGCCGTGCCATGTGGGATTCTCCCCGGCCGGGCGTCGAACTCGTGTCACCGCTGCCGACAGCTCCACAGCGCAGCGCTTAACCACTGCGCCACCGGGGAGTCCCAAGATCATATTTCTTATGTCTACCGTGTTCTCCCATACTCTGTACTATGATTCTGAAAGCAGCTATCTTGCAACTTCTGTTTTCTCATTGTCATTTAGAACAATACTTTTACCATAACATTTCTTAAAAGCATGTTGGCAGTTTTAGTAACTTACAATGCTTTTGTTCTTAAGAGAAGTATTATAATAGATCCAATATTTGAAGACTCGCCTTTGGCTCAAATTTTATTTCTAGAATATATCTATATTCACTTTTTTTGCACCAAAATATTTCACTATGTAAATATACCATAATTTGTCTCTTCTCGTGTCATTAAGCATGTGGGTTTTCCCTATTTAAACAGGAATGACTGTATGAACACTCATTTACATGTTTTCTGATATACAGGAGTAAGACTTTTTTTGGCATCTATGTCTAGGAGTAGAATTCCATTCCATCATAGGGTACATGAATTTACAACCTTAAAAGATAATACCAATTTGTGCCCCAACATAGTTGGAACCAATTTGTACTTTCTCCAGTAAAGAAAAAACTAGTCCATTGATGCACACTCTCTCCAGTATGTGATGGTATTGAACTTCTTCAGTTTGCTCATTTATTAGGCTTTAAAGGTATCTTACTGTGTTCTTCTTAATAGCCTTTAAATACCTTTTATATGTTTTTGCTACCATTTTTTCCCAAGATGTTGCAAATATTTTGTATCAGTTTATAGTTTTCTCACTTGTTTAAAGACAACACTCAGTATGCAAACATTTCAAATTTATTGTATGAGAGAAAACTGCTATCATGGATGTTCAAGGAGGCAGCAGGGGGGATGTTCACTGTCTTGAAAAACAGTGATGAGGAAAATCTCTCCAGTGAGTGGAATTTCAGACTGTGTAGCTGATCATCTGCTTTATGAGCAGACGGGGCCATAACACACTTGGACTGATGGACAATGGCAAATATTGGAAAAGTTGGTCAGGGACAGTGCTGGTTTCCTAGAGTTGCCATACAAATTGCACAAATTAGATGTTTTAAATTTATTCTCTCATAGCTCAAAGAGGGCAGAAACCAAGATTTTGGCAGGGTTTGTTTTTTGGAGGTTCTGAAGAAATCATCACAAAACCTTTCTCCTAGCTTCTAACACCTGCCAGCAATCCTTAGCATCTTTTAAATCTCAAGATTTTTCACTCTTATCTCTGCCTCTATCATCACACTGTCTTCTTCTCTGTGTGTCTCCTAATATCCTCCATTCTTCTTACAAGAAACCAGTCATTGAATTTAGCATCTAAACTAAATCCAGGATGATTTCATCTTAAGATTTTTAACCAATTATATCTATAAAGACACTTTCCAAATAAGATCACATCCTGAAGTTCCAGGTAGATATAAACTAGGGTAAAATTTTGTTCTACCTACTATAGGGGCCTGAAAAGAGAAAGTTTGGAATAAAGGGGAAAAATGAAATCTGGGAAACGGGCATGTAATTGGACATTAGAAAACAAGCATGACGTATGACGAGCTTCACAACATATAAAACCCACCCAAGTGTGCCAACATGGAAGGAGCACCAAAGGACCAGGTAGATAAAAATGACTCAGCCAGTCAATATTAATCATCCTATGCCATCAGTCACCCTCTGCTAGCACAATGGGCAAGTAGATGAAGTAGCTATGCCATAGAGAGGGACTATTTATGTGCACGACATATACTCCTCATCCCCTAGACTGATTTAGGTATTGCTCCTGCTGACCATACAACCTGCAAGCAAGAGAGACCAATGCTGAGTGTGCCATCCAACATCACACTCTTCTGCATCTTGTTTCCCTTACTCAGCAATAATTTGTGAACACACCTGAAAATCATTTGGATTAGGTCAAATTCATTATTTTTAATGATTACATAATATTCCATGGCATTCCAAAACTTTTCCTGCCACAGTCTCCTTTCATATTACATAATCTTACAAAATTTCTTGTGTGGCGGGAATAAGAGGCAAGTGGCCAAGAGCAATAGATCATGGGGACATTTGAGAAGATTCTATCTAACTTGTTTCCCCACCAAACAACACACTCCCTCTCCTGCTCCAATTTCTCATTGTACATCCAACTTCAACAGTTCAAAGAGGAAATGAATTTCTGTAAGTGATAAATTTAATCCCAGGAACTGAATTATATTTTTAAAACCTATTTTCAGTCACAAGCTAATAAAGCCACTCTTCTCTCAAATAAATGATGAGAACGGAGATTCTTTGAACAACTTTCCAGGAGACTTGGCAGTAAGGTAATAGTGCTAAAATGTTAGCTGCAAGAGCATCCTCAGAGTGACAGCAAATAGAAGGTCAAAAGCAAGTGTACAAAATTCCAGTGTGAAAGTTCACATCGGTCCTTTTGAAGTTCACTGTAACTCATGACATTTTTCAATGATAAACCTCTAATTTATCTAGGAAGAAGAAATAGAAACGTTAAAAGCCAGCCTGTCTCCCTTAAGGCAGGGGTGCTGCAGGATGTCCTTACATGGTATTTGTTTCCTGTTGTGCCCAAGTCAAGTTTGCTGGGACACACTAGGACAAGTGGTACTTGCCATTTCCTGGAAGACAACCACAAGGCCGACTCTATAATTACTCAGAGACCCTGTCTGAATACTGCAGCAGTAATCGGTCCTGGTAACCGGAAGAAGAAATTTACTGGGCTCTTTGGTAGATATGCTGGGCACGGAGAAAGAAGGGTCCAAACCACATCTGGTGATGTCCTACCAGGAAAGGTTTCCCTTTAACATGCTGCAAGATACATTTCTACGCAAGAGGGTTTATGACCGCTTCAAAGTGTTCTGCCATTCAAAATATCTGAATGGGGGCAAAATCTCATGGAAGTAAATCAAGATTTCCTGATTTAGAGATGCAGTTAATATTGACAACAAATGCTGTTGTATTGTAAACTTTCCTTTATATAATGCAAGTGCCTGAACCAAAGTCGAGGCTGAGACATCCAGATCAAAGGCTCACCGCCTCTGAGATAGCTAACCCAAACTTGGGGCCAGCCACGGGATTAGCAGAGAGCCAGGCCACCTCCCGCTATTGAGATTCCTTTGTTTTACAAATTTTGTTTGATTTAGGTAACTGGTGAGTTGGGATTGATTTGTCTCTTTCCTTTTTCCTTCTTTTGTCTTTCTTCCTGTGCTTTGAATTCCCAGTCTTAGAATTTGAATGCAACAGTAAAAAGTAATCCCAAGAAACCCTAAAACGTGCTGCCCCGCACCCCCGCCAAAGGCCCCAATAAAAGAAGGACTTCAAATCCCTTCTAGCGCCCTCTACCTGTGACCTCATTGTGGCCTAGGTGTGCTGTGTAATTACCAAGTCTTATAAGTAACTTTTTTTTTCAAGTTTCTTGATGGTTATTGTTGGTATGTCCTTATGATTGCAAGCAAGACTCTAAGGGTTAATCCAGTTGTACTCTCAGTAGCTGAGGCAAACACAAAACACCTGTTTTAGGCTAAACTACATTTTATAACTGCTTGTCTTGCCTAACTGGATCTCTGGTTGAAAAATCACTGCTCTACCAGCTAACTGCTAGTTTTAAATGACTGCTAGGGAGAATCTACCAACAATTTTACTTCCCTGCAATGCAACATATTGTATATTAGCTATGATTAACATCGGCACCTGTAATTTCATAACAGACCTATTCTGATAATCATGTTTGAAATATGTGGCTATTTGTAATTATTTCCCTTGAAAGCTGAAATACTTTGTTACAATAAATAGTAAGCAAATTATTTTCCAAAGCACACATACTTTTCTTCATTAAAACCTCAATTACTGTTTATGATTTGATTTTTATTGTCTCAAGAAATTTCTATAACCTATTAGAGGGGGTTGTCAAACTTTATCCCAGGAACTCATGCTTCACAAGAAATTTTCCCAGAGGGATAAAGAGAAGTTGATTTATTCTGATTAAAGTAGTTTGGCATTCTATCCCCTCCTTGCATTACCCCCATAAAATAAAGCAAATAGATGAAAAGTTAACTATCATTGTTGGTGAGGAAATATAATCATTATTTAAATTTTCAATTTTGAAATAATTATAGACTCACGATAGCTGCAAAAATAGTACAGAGAGGTCTTCTGAGTCTTCACCCACCTTCTTCCCAAAAGTGACACCTTACATAACTTTAGTATAGTGTCAGAACATGGAATTTTTTTTAAAGATTTATTTATTTATGCATACAAGCTGGGGTGTAGGCCACAGGTGTGGGGTGGTGAGAGGATTCACCAGAGATAGAGTGGGGAGCAGAACAGGCAGATCAACTGAAGTACACTGCTGAGGGGGGCAGAGGACAAGGCAGGAGAGGTCTGCTTCGTCATGTGGAAATCTCACTGGTTGGGTATTGAACTCGTGCTGCTGTGGCTCTGGATACCTTCATACTGCTGTGCTTAACCTTTTGTGCCACCAGGGAGGCCCCAAGAAATACCCTTTACTACGGCACTGTGCTAACTAATTCATATGTACATTAGCTCATTTTATCCTCATAATAATCTCATTGATACTACAATTTCAGATGGAAAAACTGAGGATTCAAAAGATCAGATAAGGTCCTCCCCAGTGGCACAAGGATTTAAGTCTCAGCACTATGAAGCTAACTGCAGCCACTGCAGCACAGGACTTTGATCCCTGGCCAGGGAGCTTCCCACATGGCGAAGCAGACCTCTCCTGCCTCTCCTGCTGCTCCCCTCAGCAGTGTATTTCAGTAGATCCACCTGTTCTGCTCCCACTCTGTCTCTGGTGAAACTCGCCCCTTCCCCACACTTCTGAACTGCACCCCAGCTTGCATGCATAAATAAATAAATCTTTAAATAAATAAATAAATAAATAAAAAGATCAGATGACTTTCCTTCAGCACATAGCAATTAATTAATGAAGCCAAGATTAAAGCCTGGCAGCCTAATTCTTACCCTCCAAACTAACACAGAACTTATGTACAGTGTTGCATTCACTAGCAACATCTGTGTACAAGGGGGAAAAGCATAAACTAACATGACCTTATCATCTTTTCATAACTTTTCCATCATTCCTTCTAATTCAGCCAGAGCACACTGGAATATCAAGTTAAAACAGTTTCCCAAGTGTGTGAGCAGGTGGGTTTATAGAACTAGCTTTGTTTTGTCTGATGAGTCATCTTCACCTTGTGTCTGGTAAAAATGAAGTTGTTTTGTCTCACTGTGGCCCTGCATGGTATTTAAAACTATATCCAGAGATATCTTGAGTTTGTCATCTTTGCCTGACTACAAAAACAAAACCAGGTAGGAGCATGAAGGTTGAGTGTATGGAAATGGAAAGTATAAGAAATTAGTGTGTGAGAGGAAGTTTCTTAGCTATATCATTGCAACGCCGCCTCTCACTTCTCCTAAGTCACACACACACACACACACACACACACTCACACACACACACACACCCTAAACTCATTGAAAATAGTCACCAATGAGCAGCTATATCCAAGCATTTTCCCACCCTTCAGTAAGGACAACCTCGGAATTGTAAATTACAATACAAAGTCACTGTCTCTCACCATCTTTGTCTTCCTTCTGTCCTTGTTTTGTGGTGTCTTCAAGCCATCATCTTGGCTGTGACAAATTTCTCATAAAGGCTCCTGCCCTAACTACAGTTCTCTATCCCTGCCTATGCTTAACCAATCCACTCACATATTCAGCGACTACATATGGAGTGACCACTATGAGCCAGACACTTGAGATCCATTAACAATTCCAGGCCCTCCCTGGTGGCACAAGGGTTAAAGTCTCAGCGCTATTAAGTTATCACCAGCCACTTAGGCATGAGTTTGATCCCCAGCCAGGTAACTAACCCACATGGCACAGCAGACCTCTCTTATCTTGCCTGCTGCTCCCCTCAGCAGTGTACTTCAGTTGATCTGCCTGTTTTGCTCCCCATTCTGTCTCTGGTGAATCCTCTCACCCACTGCACTTTTGACCTACACCCCAGTTCTTGTATGCATAAATAAATAAATACATACACACATTCACACATACATACATAAAAACACATAACAATTCCTACTCTCAAGATTATTTTTGGCAGAGGTGGGAGAAAATAATACAATGCATTATAAATGAGTAAGTTATTTAGTTTGTCAGAAAAGAATTAGTATTATGTTAGAGAGAAAGGTTGAAAAGAAAGGGGAAGAAAGGAGCAGGGAAGCCACGGGCAGAAGGCAAAGTAATGATTCGCATATTAAATAGTATGGTCATAGGAGGTCTCCTTGAAGAGAAACTGGGGCAAAGACTTGAGGTAGTGAGAGTGAGCCAAGTAGTTAAACTATGAAAGAACATTCCAGGCTCAAGAAAGAGCAAATACAAAGGCTCCAGCCTAGAGTGTGCGGAGGGTTTGAGGAGCAGCAAGGAGCATAAGGATGAGGGAGGGAGCAGAGAGGAGAGGAGTTGAGGTGAGGAATGGTTGCAGCCACTGCTGTCTTTACTTGGTAAAAAATGCAAGGGCTTTCAGTGTTAAATTAGGTGCAAATGGAAATAAATTGAATTTTCCTTTACATTTAATTGATGTAGACAGAATGTTTCTCCTCTTTTAAGAAAAATATATAAAAACCTAAGAAGATATATAATGGGAATGACCAATAACCTATCCAACTTAATCTTCTCCATCCAAAGAATTTTCAGCTTGCTGAGTGGAAGAGTTTTATGCTAGACCTTAATCACCAAACTCTCCTTAAAAAATCTATTAGACTTAAGTAGAAAATGGACACAATCCTATTTTAACAAATATTTCAGTTTGCATGAACTCAAGAGAAGACATTCTGTATGTTAAAGATAGGAGGTTCCAAGCTATCACGCTTACCACTTGGGTCCTACATTTATGTTGCAGCCTCTACCATCATCTCAACCCTATCCCCATGACTTCTATAAATTGAAAAAATAAACATAGTTTCTCCCAACAACAATTTGGGGGTTTAGGTGTTTTAGGCATTGGGTTAAATCACAAATTCCTTTTTTTTTTTTAGCCCCAAATTAATATTTAAGTGATTTTTTTCTCTGGTTTCCTAATTCAATTTATCCATAATTTAATTGAGAAAGACTGGGGAGTATATAATTACTACAATAACAAAATTATTAAACCTCAGGAGGAAATATATTTCTATTAAGACAGAGAACATCTTACTCATCTAAGCTCGTTTTGTGTTTTGTTTAGAAAATACGCCAATAGTTACTTGGATAAAGGGTGAGACCCAGAGGGAATACCCAAGTAACAAAATGTACTTGCTGAAATACACAATAAATCAAGGGGGAGAGAACAACGGTTGGAGCAAGACTATCCTTCAGGAGATGGAGCCAGAAGCCAGACACAAGGACAGGGAGGGGATACCCTGGAACGGCACAGCCCAGGAGGACCAAAAAGAGCAAAAGTGTCGGCTGTGGATTTTTTACATGGACTTTTGCACCTTCTCCATATTATCCCAAAAAGGAACAACTGACATATGGGTTTTAAACTTCCCAAAATTAATCAAACTTTTAAAAAGTTGCCCTGAGCCAATATGAACATGAAATCTGGAGATACTCTCTCTTAGTAGTAACTCACTTCCTTGGGAATCCTCAGTGCTGAAAGAGCTTACGGTGACTGGTGGTCCTCTTTTCCTCCTAGTGAAGGAGGAAATGGCACCCATTATTAACCCCGGGCTACATGTGATGACATCACCAAGACAACAAAAAGCTTAAAAAGAAAAAGGGGAAATGTTAACTATGCTATAGGGCAGGGTTTCTCAGTGCTGTCACTACAGATATTTTGGACAGAATAAATCTTTGTTTGGAGGTTTGTGGGGGCTGGGCATTGCAGAATGTTTAGAGCATTTGTGGCTGATGTTAAGTGACACTGAGATGACTGCAGCACTTTTCCAGTCTTGACATCAAAAATGTCCCCCACTTTGCTAAAAACAAAATCACCAGGAGATGAGCCTGCACCAGGAGATGAGCCTTAGCACATGCTCACCCTCAAAAACTCTCTGTAAAGAAATGAGGTTGATATATCAGTACTTTTGAAAGCTATAACTGAAGTTTTAAAAAGTCATCAAAAAATAAAAAGGAAATTTCATAATTCCAGTTAGATGTGATCCAACATTAATGCTTTTGCAATGGCTATGTGGATAGCTTGCAAAGACAAGATAAAATTTTCTATAAATTGGAATTTGTTGCTGTGGTTAAGAAATGTCACCCATATGAACATTTTTATCGATTGCTGAAGAAACTAGAAGGCTGAACCTTTTATTTCCTTGGTCAAAAGTAAGGTTCCTCTCTTCCTTTGTGAAATAAAGATATAGTTTGAAAACACACCTGCTCATTTGGCTCAATAGTTAAGTCTTGTCTGGCTGTAGTGTAAAAATAGACCTGCCACTGTCTGAACATGAAAATAGCACTGCCCCAACAAAACCAAATGTCTTCGAGCTGCAAAAGATATTTACTTTTATAAAAAAACCTTTTCCTCCAGGGTATATTTTGGGATTGTGTAGGTGTTCTGTGGAGGTAAGAAGGTATATAGAGCTCAGAGACAAACTTGTAAAAGCATAGCCTCCTGCAGTAGTTGAGAAGCTTGTGCTATTCACAACTTTCTACATATCAGGGTGAGAAACTATGATGGTGTGAATATCCTCCCCACTAGAAAACTTATGGAAATGTGATAATGATCATAGCTCACCATCCAATCTTTGTGGAACACTTTATATTCATTCATTCTTTCAATGATTATTGAAGATTTACCATGCACTGTTCTAAACTCCTACAACTTATTTGTGAACAAACAAAAACTATTCCCCTTCTGAGATTTAAAAAAAAAAGTTTATTTAAAACAAGTATATATATATATTTTTTAAAGTTTATATATGTTATATTGAGTTTATATGGCTATAAATTATATTAGAAGATTATAAATGAAATGGAAAAAAAATAGAATAGTGTAGGCTTAACAAATTTTTCTGAAGTGGATCTCCCCTGTGGCAGAAGGGGTTAAGTTTCAGCATTATGAAGCTATTGCAGCCACTGAAGCATATGAATTTGATCCCTGGCCAGTTTGCTGACCCACAGGGCCTAGCAAACCACTTCGTTCTTGCCCGCTGCTCCCCTCAGCAATGTATTTCAGTCAGTCTGCTGCTCTGCTCCCCACTCTGTCTCTGGTGAATCCTCTAACCCTCACACTTCTGGTCTACACCCCAGCTCTTGTATGCATAACTAAATAAATCTTTTTAAAAAATTTCATAAAGGACTGATTTGTAGCCCACACTTTCTCTCAACTCTGCCACTATATGCAGCATAGTCGAGACATAAAAAATTGAATGTGATTGTGTCCAATAAAGTTTTACTTGCAAAAACTGGTGGTCATAGTTTGCCAATCCCTGAAATAGGGTAAAAGGAACCAGGAGTTCGAGGGCAGGAAGTGTCACCAATTTTAAGTAGGATGATAGTCCTATTTATCTATTTACGGTCGTCACTGAAGAGGTAACATCCAATCACAATCTAGAAAGAGGTGAGCAAGTCATAGTTATGATGACTCAGAGGAGGGGATTCCAGATAGAAAGGCAGCCAGCGCTGAGAACCTGTGGAGGGAATGTGTCAGGGATGTTTTGAAGTTCAGGAAGGGTCTGTCAGGAAAAGAGAGACATAAGTGTATAACTACTCCTAACTAGTATCTCCAATTCTTCCTTCCTTTCCCCCCTTTCTGTTAAATGAAACATGTTTTACTACAATGCCTTGGGGCTCCAAAAAAGACCTTTTCCTGACCAAGGAAGGGAAGAGGCATTGACATGTTTTTGTTGTTATTGTTCCTATTAGAGGCCTTGGTTCAGCTCAATAGTGCAAACAGCAACAGATGAAGGCAAGAACGCCTCACCGCAGAGCTTCCTGTGGGACTCTTTTACCAGTACATTCTAACCTCAGCAAAGCTGCAGAATGAAGGCTTATAATTTTTAAAAGCAACTATAAAATACTGCCTTCTTATTCACTTGGCCTATTTATTCCTGAAGTGTTTTTAAGAGGCAACTGACTGCGACAGTTTACAGAACTTGAAGGCAGGGTTATTATTTCTAGGTTGTTAATAAGCCTATCTTTCAAAAAAAAAAATTCTCGAACTTTGGATCCTGATGTGTTTAAGGAAAAGTAACATGCGCTTCCAGATGCCATCAGAGCAAAGCCCATCCGTGTTCTGGAGTCTGAGGACTCACACAGGACACAGACAGCAGCCCGTGTCCTCAAGAAGCCGCGGGCATGGGCCAGACCGGGTGATGGGGATGTGTATGAAAGTTCTTCATTACAAGGCTGATGGAATCTGCTTGTAGCAACTTGAATTAATAACTTTTCATTTGTACCTTATCTTGTTCCACCAAAATGTTTCTCATAAAAAGGTAACAAATGAGAACCTCCATGGTGGTGCAACCGGTTGAGCGCAGCGCTGTGGAGCTATTGGCTACTACGGAGCAGAGCGAGTTCCATGCCTGGCCGGGGAGATTCCCACATGGCACAGCAGACCTCTCCTGCCTCTCCCGTTGCTCCCCTCAGCAGTGTCTCTCGGTCAATCTGCCTGTTCTGCTCCCCACTCTGTTTCTGGTGAACACTCTCACTGCCCTGCACTTCCGGCCTGCACCCCAGCTTGTATGCAAAAATAAAATAAATCTTTAAAAGAAAGTAAAGGTAACAGACGAGATATAGGGGATTAAACAGAAGCTTGGGTAACTATCAGCAAGCAGATACATACACCAGAACCAACTTCTGGGTCCTCTCAAGGCTGGCCTCCTAACTCCCCCATCTTGACCTGCACTTCAACCCTCTGGGCTTCTTTCAGTTGCCAGACTGTACAGTGCCGTCCCTTTTTCCTGTTACTCAGAAAACTCCTACTCATCCTTGGGTACAAAGACACATGTTAGAATTTAGTCCAATTCTCCTTTTCTTTTAAGAGAATTTTTTTTGTCATTTTTTTAAATGTTATTGAGGTAACACTGACAACTCTATTGTTCAAAGGTATAGGTTCACACCTCTACAAATCGGGAAAAAAATTCATGGCTTTCTCCTCACCAAATATCTTATGCCCCTTTGGCTCTTTCTCCCTCTCCCCCATCCTCTTAACCTCAGAAACCTTATTTTGTTTATTAATGTCTACTAGTTTGTTTAAGTATTTTGCTTAGTCAAATTGTCCACTACGTAAATGTCTGATATTTGTCTTTGTCGTTCTGCCTTACTTTGCCATACATAATTCCCTCGAACACCTTCCATTTTACTGTAAAATGCAACATTTGTCTTTCTTTGTGGTTGATTAGTAATCCTTTCTGTGGATATATGATATCTTCCTGATTCAGTCCTCTATCAGTGGGCACTTAAATTGTTTCCATGTCTGAGCTATTGTAAATAATACTGAAATAAACATTACAGAGCATACAATTTTTGAGCTGATGGTGTCATATTCTTTGCCCAAAAGAGAGACTGCTGGATCATATGGCATTTCCATTTTTGTTTTCCATTTTTGTTTTATTGGCTAGATGTTAGTGCATCCATCACTTTCTAAAATGACTGCTCCAGTTCACATTCCCACCAACAAGGTTAGAGCCCTTGCTGTTTGAGGCCTTTTTAATATGTCCCAATTTCAAGGATGTGAGATGGTATCTCTTTGTGGTCTTGATCTGCAGCTCCCTTGTTACATGATGATGAATGTTTTTACATTATCTTTGGCCTTCTGGATATTCTCTTTGGTGACTTGTCTGTTCAGATCTCTGCCCAATTTATTAATTAGGCTGTTTATTGTTAAATTGTTTTTAAAAATGTGTATCTTGAATATTAACCTCTTTTTGGTGTGTAATATGTAAATATTTTCTCCTATTTAGTGCAACATCTTTTTAATATACTTATATTTTCCATTGCTGGGTAAAATCCTTGTAATTTGAAGTAATCCCAGATGTTAATTTTTGCTTTTTCCCTTGTCATAAAAGTCTATTCTCCAAAACCATCTTGTTGATGTCATAAAACTTATCACCAATGTGTACTTTTATAAATTTTATTGTTGCAGATTTTACATCTAAGTCTTCAATCCATTTTGAATTTATTTTTGTGCGTGGAGTTGGAGAGTGATCAAACTTCATGCCTTTACAAGTGGCCTTCCGATTCTCCCAGCACCATTTGTGAAGGAGGTGATGAGGCTCTGCTTTAGTGACAGCATTCAGCTGTTGCCTTGGTTTTGGCCCTGGATGGAGGTGAGAGAGACATTAGGAATATCACTGCTGCAGATTGCAAATAACTCCCTCTTCTCTGAAGAGGCACAGGTGAAGTTCGGATCTGGCTCTCCCACTGGTTTGGGTTCCAATTCTCCCAGATTGAGGTTCTCAGGCTTAAGCCAGTATTTATCCTACTGCACCCTTCCTCCTCTAGTTCTCTAGTAGTGTACCCACTACTGCCTTGCATACCAACTCTGTGCACCCCCTTCTCCATGGCCTCTAATGTCTCTGGTGAGTGCCTCTGTGTCAAAAGTAGCAGGGGGGTTTGTACAGAAGTAACCCCCCTCTCATGGGTTCTTTTGCCCCAGTATCACTGAGAACAATTGCTCCTAATATGTGTGGTGGCCATCTAATATCTTTCAGGGTTAATTGCCCTTGTTCTGTTATAATTTAGTTGTGAATATGTGGAGGAGGTGGGCGTGGCATATCTACTCTGCTGCCACCTTCCAGATTGCCCTTCCTCTTATGTTTTCTTGCACTATGACAGTTCCCTTCCTTCACAGCAGTTTACAGTTTGCAGTTTGCACGGTCATCTGGGTGATTAATGAATATCTATCTCTTTCACTCAACTAGAAGCTGCATGAGAACACAGATGCTCTTATTCTTCTTGACATGTCTCCAGCAGCAGCCATCCCTGATATATAATAGACACTCCATAAATATTTGTTAACAAACAAAAGCCTCTCAGCAATCAGAAAGAAGAGAGACACATGGGAAGTCAAAATATTGACACAGTAAGTAAAAGAAAACAAGTTTTCCTGAAAAAACACAGCTTTTCCTGCATTCTGTACCTTTAAGCAAAATTTTTCCCATGGGTCCTTAAAACAGAACATTGTGTGAATTTGTGGACACCAATCTTATGTTGCTATAAAAATAGATTTTAAGCAGCTGTTTCCTAAGGCATCTCTCAATATTGGCCTATAAAAGCATACAAAAATCACAAATTCAATACAAACCATTCTCTAGGGGGCAAAACAAGGTGATCCAAAAATGATTTTGTCAAGATTCTGGTTTATTGCAAATGTAAAATAATTAAAGCAGAAGGACTGCATATCCTTCAGGTCCTCCTCCACAAATATTTCTTCCAGTGAGGATTGTAGTATAATTGCCACACCATAGCAAGAGCTGAAGGTAATATTCTCACAGAACACATAAAAGGCAAACCAACATTCATTCTCTGACAATCAGCTTATGATTCTTCAGCTGACTTTTGTTCAGACTAGCATTCGGCTAGAGCAAAAATGACTCATGGTTTATAAGCATCAGCAAAAGAGGACTATGGTCATACTCCCCCCTTGTGGCCACTTTCAAGTTTGTGTACAAGAGGCCAACGGGCAAATGAGACATCAAATGTCTTTCTTCATCAGGTAACCTGGGAATCGCTCATTTAGTCCTTGCAAGATATCATACCAAATTTTTTTCTATTGGCATGATATTTAACAATATCATAAAACAAGGTTCTGTAAACATTGAATTAAATCTTCTATGATCAAATGAATTACAGTGTTTGGAATTTTTTTTTAAAGATTTATTTATTTATACATACAGCTGGGGTACAGGCCAGAGGTGTGGAGCGGTGAGAGGCTTCACCAGAGACAGAGTGGGGAGTAGAACAGGCTGATCAGAAATACGCTGCTGAGGGGAGCAGTGGGCTAGGCAGGAGAGGTCTGCCGCACCATGTGGGATTCTCCCCGGCCAGGGGTCGAACTCGCATCGCTGCTGCCGACAGCTCCACAGCGCAGCGCTTAACCGCTGCGCCACCAGGGAGGCCCTGTTTGGAAATATTTTAAGAGCTCAAATTTGAGCTAAAGTTGGTGGAGGGTTTCATGCACGTACAAGAGAGACCTGGGCACTTCTTGCACTTCACTCTTCCTATTTGCTTCCTCTCGTTTGGTCCTCTTCAAGTAGCCCACCGAAAGATGTGAAACTTGGGGAGTGTGGGGAGGGAAAATCTGGTGGATGAAACAATCAAAACAGTCACAAATAATCATTTTAAATGTATTTGTTGAGTATTTGCCACTATAGGAAATCAAGATTATATAAAAATAGTCCCTGTCTTAAACTATTACTCAGTAGGGTAAAGAGGCCATTTATGTATAAAACTAGATTACAAATGAAAAGAAATAATGCCAAAGAAAAATGTAAGTTAATATGTTATTCCACTATGACACTGAAAAAAGTCTGAGGTGGGAAAACAAAGTGTAAGAGGGAGGTCCCCAGGAAAATGGCAGAACCTATTTAGAGCAGGCAGGTTTGGGGGTTTTGGGGTGCTCCCTCTCCCTGCCCTGTAACAAAAGTACATTGTTGGTGAGCTGCTTTTTGTGAGGATATGGGAACATTGGAAACTTTCCAGGCTCTGTTTGGGGTTGTAAAATTGTAGAACTTCTATGGAAATCATTATGACCAGTCCCTTAAATTTTTAAAATAGAATTATCATATGATCCAACAACTTCAATTATGGATGTACACCCCAAAGAATTAAAAACAAGGCTTCAAAGAAATGTATGTATGTCCATGTTTATCGCAACATTATTACAATAACAAAAAGCATGGAAGCAACCAATGTCCGTTAGTGAATGCATGGATAAGCAAAATGTGGTGTATGTTTAATGGAATACTATTGTCTTAACAAAAATGGAAACTCTGACACACATTACAACATTGACAAACCTAGAAACCATGTTAAGTGAAATAAGTCAGTCACAAAAAGACAAATTCTCATTCACATGATGTACTCAGAGTAGTCAACAGCATAGAGACAGAAAGTAAATGGTAGTTGTCAGGGCTTTGAGGAGTGGAAAAGAATGGAAGGGTTACTGTTTAATAGGTATAAAGTTTCAGTTTTATAAGATGAAAAAGATTACAGAGACAGGTGCTGTTGATGGTTATACAATATTGTGAATGAATTTAATATCACTAAATGTAAATTTAAGAATGCTTAAGATGGTAAATTTGATGCTATGTGCACTTACGACAAAGCAAAATGTTTTTAAAACTGTTATTGAAGTTCAGGAAAAGAATAAATTTCTATCAGAGGTAGCAGAGAAGGCTTCTTGGAAATGAATCATCTGAGTTGGACCTTGGAAGATGGGCAAGATGTAAGCAAAAAGGTTTCAGACAGGGAAGTCACCTAAGTGAAAGCATAGAGACGGAACAATATAAAGCAAAGGAAACGGAGATGTTGATATTCAGATAGATGAAAGAAAGATAATATATACAGTAGCCGATAACTATAAATGCCTAGCTCTTAAGTTTAGAATTGACTTGCTGGGCAGTGAGAAACTATTGAAAGCTTTTAAGCAGAAGAAGGACATGATATGAGTTAGAACTCATGAGAGTTCTTTTTTTTTTTTTAATGTACTGTTCAAGATAAATTGCATTGGAGAGGGAGAGGGTATCGGAAACTGAGATTAAAAATTGGTGCTCAGGGGCCTCCCTGGTGGTGCAGCAGTTGTGCGCTGCACTATGGAGCTGTTGGCAGAGCACGATGCGGGTTCAACGCTCAGCCGGGGAGAGTCCCACATGGTGCGGCAGACCTCTCCTGCCTCGCCGGCTGCTCCCCTCAGCAGTGGATTTCTGATTTGCCTGTTCTGCTCCCCACTCTGCCTCTGGTGAACCCTCTCGCTGCCGCCCCGCCTCTGGCCTGTACCCCAGCTTGAACAAAAAAAAAAAAAAAAATTAGTGCTCAGTAGTCCAACCAATTAATAGACCTCTTATTTGGCCTAAATAATTGGCTAGTATTTAATAATCACATAAAGTTTGTGTTTTTAAAAGATTTATTTATGCATACAAGAACTGGGGTGTAGGCCAGAGGTGTGGGGTGGTGAGAGGATTCACCAGAGACAGAGTGGGGACCAGAACAGGCAGGCTGACTGAAATACAACGCTGAGGGGAGCTGAGCAACAGGTGAAACAGGAGAGGTCTGCTGCCCCATCTGGGAAGCTCCCTAGTCAGGGATCAAACTCTGCTGCAGTGGCTGCGGATAGCTTCATAGCTCCGAGACTTAACCCCTTGTGCCACCAGGGAGACCCCTCACATAAGGTTTTAGATTTTCAGATTTTCTTCAAAACAACAAATCATCTGGCAACACATGGATGTCATTTCCTCATGACAGTAAGACTGGAAGAGTTGAATGGTAGCCACCACCTTTAGATGGACCACGTATTTTCTACTTCTCAATTTCCAAGTTCTCTCGTCTTCCAACACAGAAACCTACGTCAGCTGCCAGTCATCGTTGTCCAGAGTGCAAAGCTTTCTTACTTCTGCTTTATTAATTCATGGGACACCCTATCCCTTTAGGACAACAGCACTTAGGAAATTGAGTTCAGAGGGAGAAAAAAGTTGGAGGAGAGGTGACAAGGTTTCCATTAAGAATATAATTAAATGCAAAAATTGAATTATACATGCAAAATTCTTCAATAAAATCTTAGCAAACTGAATCCAACAGTGCATAAAAAGGATTATACACCATGACCAAGTGGGATTTATTCCAGGAACACACGATGGTTCAGTTTAGGAAAATCAATTAATGTAATTCACCACATCAACAAAAGGAAAAATAAAAAACATAAGATTATATCAATAGATGCCAAGAAAGTTCAACATCCATTTACGATGATGAAGGCCCTTGAAAAACTTGGGCTAAAAAGAACAAAGCCTAACATAATAAAAGCTATGTATGACAACCCCACAGCTAAGATCATTCTCAATGGTGAAAAACTGAAAACCTTTCCATTAAGATCTGGAACAAGATAAGGATGTCCACTTTCACCACTGCTTTTCAATAAAATAGTGGAAGTCCTAGTTAGAGCAATTAGGCAAGAGAAAGACATAAAAGATATCCAAATAGGAAAATAAGTGATATGATATGATAAAATATACAAAGAACCCTACAAAAATCCACAGAAAAACTTAGACAATAAACCAGTTCAGTAAGTAGCAGATTACAAAATCAATACACAAAAATCAGAGGCCTTCCTCTATGCAAATAATCAATCTGAAGAGGAAGAACCCTCATACAGGGTTGGCAGGAATGTAAACTGGTCCAGCCACTATGGAAAGCTATGTGGAGGTTCATCAAAAGCTAAAAATGGATGGACCATATTATTCAGTCATTCACTTCTAGAAATCTGTACCAAGGACACAAACATTAATCTGAAAGGAAACCTGCACTCCTATGTTTATTGCACACTATTTACAATAACCAAGATATGGAAACAACCTAAATACCTACAAGACAGATGAATGTCCAGGAAGATGTGGTATATATATATGGACTACTACTCAGTGCTGCTCCCCACAGCCGTGTATTTCCATCTATCTGCCTGTTCTGCTCCCCACTCTGTCGCTGGTGAACCCTCTCTCCCCCCCCCAAGCCTCTGGCCTACACCCCAGCTTGTATGCATAAATAAATAAATCTTTAAAAAGAGAGAGAGAGAAACTCATGCCAGTTGCAGCAACATGGATGGAGCTGGAAAAGATTATACTAAGCTAAATAAATCAGAAGGAAAAAAGTGAATATTGGATTGTTTCACATATATGTAAAATGTAGAGAGACCAAATGAAGGGTCAGAAAAAAAGACAAAACTTAAAAGCTGACCATAGATCTGAGGCATCCAGCAGGGAGGGGAAGGGAAGAGCACAAGAGTCTATGGTGATGGAGCATGGGCGCTGTGGTTTTGGGAGAACTATGGGAACTATACCTGAGGGGAGAAATCAAATACTGTCCAAAAATTAACAACAATG
Source organism: Scalopus aquaticus (assembly GCA_004024925.1). NCBI lineage: Eukaryota > Metazoa > Chordata > Mammalia > Eulipotyphla > Talpidae > Scalopus > Scalopus aquaticus. The sequence continues at coordinate 42,517 of PVIJ01005109.1, forward strand.
TAAGAAGAGAGAGAGAGAAACAAAGAAATGAAAGAAAGATTGATCACAGGAATGAAGAAGGGAGATATATGAGATATTTTCCCTTCTGTTTTTGTTGCATCTCATCTACTAACATATGAAATGAGAAGTGCTCACAAAGTAGGAAAGTTTATAATTATGAAAAATTTTGACTGCATTTCAACAAGTTATACCTTGTGCCTCATGAAAGTGAGTAGGGTAAGAAATACTTCTTTGAATATTAGGTAGGGTTCACAGGAATACACGGATACCTTGGTTTCCCCAACATAAATTATAATTGCTAATTGGTTATACCACAATAAATTGTGTATTTCTAAGTATGAGCTGTATTTCAGTCAATTGGTGAGACTTATTAGTCAAGTGGGCAAAATTGGTTTTTGGAAGGGATGAAGAACCCTGTCTTTATATATAGACACAAACACACACATGAATGTATATATATTACATATGTAGGTCTACTATATAAATAGATATATAGTATACCTGTCATATGCAATCTTATAGGAAAAAAGGGAAACTTTTAAAAAAATTTTCAAAAGATCCCTTGGGAGAGTAATAATGAAAAGGAAATTTTCAGAATAATAGACTAGAGAAAATGGTATTCTGCAAGGTGATTTTGTCTCCATTAGAAGTGCCAGCCATTCCATGCCACTGTAGATGCTAAGTAGCTTGTCTGGCTCTCTTACCATTTACTAGAAATCCAGTCTCAGAACCAGCACCATCCATGCTCATGCGCACAACCAGACCAGGCGAGAGCAACTGAAGCAGTGACCAAAGTATGAATGTTCTTGCTCAAACCAAGAAGAAAACACAAGGGCCTCCCTCCTGGCACAAAGGGTTAAACGCAGCACTGTGGAGCTGTCTGCAGCAGCTGTGGCATGAGTTGGATACCAGCCAGAGAGATTCCCACACTGCGCAACAGACCTCTCCTGCCTCACCCGCTGCTCCCCTCAGCAGTGTATTTCCATCGATCTGCCTGTTCTGCTCCCCACTCTGTCTCTGGTGAACCCTCTCACCGCCCTGCACTTCTGGCCTGCACGCCAGCTTGTATGCACAAATAAATAAATCTTTAAAAAAGAAGAAGAAGGGCCTCCCCGGTGGCGCGGCGGTTGAGCGCTGCGCTGTGGAGCTGTCCGCGATGCAGGTTCGGAAGCCCAGCCGGGGAGATTCCCACATGGTGCGGCAGACCTCTCCTGCCTCGCCCGCTGCTCCCCTCAACAGTGTGTTTCTGATCTGCCTGTTCTGCTTCCCGCTCTGTCTCTGGTGAACCCTCTCGCCACCCCACGCCTCTGGCCTGTACCCCAGCTTGTATGTATAAATAAATAAATCTTTAAAAAAAAAAAGAAGAAGAAGAAGAAGAAGAAAACACAACCACTGGAATCAATTTCCAAAACAGGACTGTTTCATGTCACAAGCTGTACTTCTTAGTCTAAAGCATCTTGCTCTGGGAACTTAACATGTCCAAAAAACATCAGAGAGATTTGGATGAGAGCGGGTTTTGGCTAGTAACAGCAAAGTGACCTCATCCACAAGAAGATCCAATTATAAACTTCAGTCTTGGTGAACAAGACACATCCTGCAAGTCAAATACACAAATATATAAAGATGTCCAGCTGCTCTTTGCTTGGCCTAAGCGATGTGATAAATTGGGCTCTGTGTGTCTGTCCCAAGGTGAGGTCAGAACGAAAAGCTGCAACATAGCTATTGCACAGCACGGCTCAACCCCCAGACTCAGGGAGGGTTATGGCTGAGAAAAGACAAAGACATAAGCCCCCAGGGATTGATGAGAGCAGCTGTTATGTTTTCAGAGCTTGACTAAAAAGATATTTCATCCCTCTCTCTGAAAGTCATCCTCCCTCACAGAGTATGTTAGCAGTTTATGTGAAAAGAGAAGGCGTTCTAATTCCTATTACAGAAGGCTTCCTGATGATCACCAACAGTGTTCCAGTTCCTGATCGGTGGTTTTCATTGTCATAGTCGTAGTCATCATCATCGTCGTTATTATTATTAATTGAACCTTTATCCAGTTAGGTATTGGACAAAGTAATATGCAAATGTCACCTCTTTTCCTTGCAATTCCCCTATGAGGTAGGTATTATTATCATCCTCATTTGACAGATGAGGACATGGAGACACAAGGAATTAAGTAACTTAACCAAGATCACACAGCCAGAAAGCATCAGAACTGTGAATTAAATTCAAGTCTATCTGACTCATCAACTCTTTACTATACCTCCTCTGGGAAAAAGGATTAGAACATGTACTCCATCTTCGAGGGGTAGATTGGTATAATCTAGATTGAAGGGTAGTAAAATTAGCAAGTGATTAGGAAGATCATATCAGGACTTTCTGATATCCTTTGGTAATCTGGCTTCTGACAGGGAGGTTGGCACAAAAGATTGAAGCTATAATAAATGACAGATATGAAAGTTCAGCTACAAATATACTTCAATTTAGAATTTACCCATTCAGCATCAAAGAACTAAATATATTTATAGATAAGTTTTTGAGCTGGGACTCAAACACATGTAATCTTATATCTTAGTAATGGATTTGACAATTTGTGCTCATAGCCAAATACCAGCATACTAGGTCCTTTTGAAATTTTTTAGTGGTGATAAAAACTTCTCAGAGAAATAAGAAAGAAAGGGAAGGAAGGGAGGGAGGGAGGAGAAAGGATTTCTTGCTATTGTGAAGGACTTCAGGAATACAAAAAAGGAGACTGAATTCTTTACTACTAAGTGAAAAAGTCTGCTCTTACACAGGTGCAAAATATTTCCATAAACTAGAACACATAAAAGAAGCTATAGACTTTGATTAAACTGAGAATGATCTTCAGCAATTTCAAAAGAAAAAAATACATATTCGAATCTCGTTTCCTTCCTCAGCCACTGTAGCTTCATCTCTTTGACATTCAACTCTACTCTTTAAACTCAGCCCTCCACCTCAAAGTTTGGCTCAATCATCATTTCCCTGGTGGCCTCAAAGATGTCGCATGTGTTCCCAGATTCCCAGTTATCACATGATGCCTCCTATTTTCTCTCGCTTTGATTCCTCTGGGAGTATCCAGTGACTGGCCCTGCTGGCTGTGCTCTCCATGATAAGTGACTGGGCCACCTTTCACCAGCATTTTCCCCCTTCTATTGCGCGCCACTAAGTTTTCCGGATAACACTGCTTTTGTGGGAATTACTGCCACTGCCAGGCAACACCAACCTCACCAGGCACTCTGCCCCATTGAGCACTGTCACTACCAATCAATACCACTGCCACCATCACCCCAAGGGTCAACACGGTCTATGCACTATTGCCCATGGCTGGAGCCACTGAGATCCAGAGTAGCTCGGTGTGCTGTGGACTCATCCGTAAAACAAAGCCCATTGTGTTTTTCATTACCGAGTCACATGGTTTGGAAAGCAGGTCTGCGTATGCCCCAGTTTTTCAAAAGACTTAATTAAATAACTTTTTCCATATGAACCCAGACTCTCCCTGTTTTCAAAATGCATTTGAGTCCATTGAGGGCTATTCTGGGGTCTAATATAAAGAAAATAAACTGTTCCACCACTTTGATGACTAATCTTGTCTGCCTGGCTTCCCTTACAATGTGAGTTTTTCCCAAGAAGTCCTTGGCTCCTCCTGGAGGGTCCAGCCCACTCATCCCTCAGGCACATCCAAATTTATTCAGTAAGCTCAAACTATACCCAGAGGACAGACAGCAGAATTTAATTATAAATTGCAAATTACAATTTTTAAGTTCTGTTAATGTCAGTATTGAAGAATAACCACCAAGCTGTTACTAATCATTTGTCACTGTCTTACAGAATTTTTTTTTTTTTTACTGAGTTGGCCTTTAGCTCTTTCCGTTACCTATTCACCTAAGGATGTTATATGAAACAGCAAATAGAAACCTGATATTGTAAGGATGCTATAAGGGTATAACATATGCTGCTTTACGTAGTATCTTTTTTCCTGAATGATTTTTACATTATTAATCCTATCACTAATCATATCCTACTTATTCCTTTGATAAAACAGAAATTTAGAGTCAAATCTGCAACCCACTTTATAATGGATTTGTTACAGGGCAGGGAGAGGGGCACCCCAAGAACCCCCAAACCTGCCCGTTCTCAATAGGTTCTGACACCCATACAAAACATACAAGAACTTTAGTGTAAAGAAACTTTAATACAATTAGAAAAGACAGAGAAGACAAAGAATATAGTTTCTAAATCAAGCGCCCAAAGTTACCCAACCCCTCATGGGTAGAAGTCCACCCAAATGGGATTGGCCCAAAGCAAGTCCCGAAAGTCTGCTACAAGTCTAAAACACCTTTTGTCAGGGACCCATAGAAAAGGGTCAGAAACAGCCAGACAAGTCTGTGAGGAAAAGATCAAAATCAAAACCAAGATCAACATTGCCATTATCACCTCCCCATGGGTCTCTCACCCACATCTGTTTCAATCAGTCCAGGCCAGTGCAGCTTCTTTATATGTCTCTCTACTCCTTGTGCCTCTTCCTGCTCTCCATCCTGCTTCCTTCCTTCTCCAGTCTCCAGTCTCTTTCTCAGCTTTAATCTCTCCTGCTCAGCTCCACTCTCCTTTGGGTGGGGCAGGGAACCTGGAACATACCCTTTTCTTGGGACCACCCTGTTACATTGGCAGATGTAATCAAGTCAAGATAGAGTCAGACTTGATTAGTGTCGGCCTTAAATACAATGGCTGGTGTTCTTATAAAAAGAGAGGACACTCCAGAGATTCAGGGGAGACAAAAGAGGAAGAAGGTCATATGATGATAAAGGTAGAGACTGGAATGATAGAGTTACAAGCTAAGGAATGCCAACCCCTGCTAGAAGCCACTAGACGCTAAGAAGAGATAAGGAAAAATTTTGTCATAAAGTCTTCTTGAGGAGCCTGTTGACATCTTGATTTCAGCCTTTGAGTCTCCAGAACTTTGAGAAATAAATTCCTGTTGCTTAAAGTCAACCAATTTTTGGCAATTTTTTGTGGCACCTGTTGCAAACTTTTAGACAGTTTAGTACTGAAGATATATATTATACTCCAAATTCCTAATTTCAAACTACTGAAAATGTGGAAGTGGCTTTGGAATTGGATAATGGGTAATGTTTGCAAGAATTTTGAGGCACATGATAGAAAAAGTGGGGGTTGACCTAAAGATATTATAAGTAGGAATGTGGACATTAAAAAAACTTCTGATAAGAGCTCAGAAAGAGAAATCTTCTGTCATGATTGAGAGATGATAGGTAGCTAGATAGCTATATAGATAGATGATAGCACAATCGAGTGATCAATAGAGTATACATATGTGTGTGTTTATATATATATACACACACATATATATATATATATACACATATATATGTGTGTGTGTGTATATATATATATAGAGAGAGAGAGAGAGTCAAGGACAGAATGTTGCTAGAAACACAAATGGAAATTAGTGTTTAAGGAAATTCTAGTAAGAGATCAAAAGGAAACAATGAATATGTTATTGTGATAGGGGGCTAAGAAGGAAGGAAAGGACACCTTATATGGGATATGTACATACACATATAACAGGCTGCACATAAATGCTACATGACGAGTAATCTGTTTTCTCTAAACTAAAACTCTTGCTTTGAACTGAAATTCCTTCCCTGATGATGTCTGAATGAGTGCCGGACATTGACACCATCAGAAATTAACTCAGTGGGCCGGGCTGTACCAAGGTCAAGATAACCAGGAGGCTGATAACAAACTCTGAGGGCTGAATGTGACAAATACCAAGAACATCAACTATGATGGGCTCTTCTGATAAACTGATTCAACTATGATGGGTTATCCTGATGAACTAATTCACTTATGACAGTTTTTGTTCAATTCACTGTAAAACAGCCAGCTAGAGACGAGATGTCAGAATGGTTTCTTCAGGGTGAGATGCCCACCATTCTCAGATTGCTGACCAGCTATTTAAATGAACATGTTTCTTATAGATTCAATTCCTGTCTCTGCTTGTTGGCATTCAATTATGAAGGCAGCACAACCCTGCATTTCTGGTAAAATTGGACACTAAAAAAAAGGTGACCCTTCTTATAATGTGGCAGGAACATTGCTGAATTATCTTCTGTTAGGTGGAAAGTAAGTGATGAACTTGGATATTGATCTGAGAAGATTTCCAAACAAAGTGTGGGAGGCATGGCCTGGTTTCCCCTTATAGTAACATGTGAGGGAAAATATACAAATGGAGGGAGAAATTATTAAGAAAAAAAGGAATCAACACTTGATGATTTTGAAAATACTAGCCTATCCAGATAGCAAAAGATGAGAAAGCATGTTCTAGAAAGAACACCAAGGATATATATAGTTGGATGACATTTTGCTACAGAGATTAGACATGTGAATGTGATCCAAGTATCTAATCAACCTTCTTAAGAGAAGCTAGAAAAAAAGATGGATTTATGCAGTAAGATTTGTGGAGGACACTCTTGTCTAGTGTCTTGGACGTTCATGAATTTTCCAGGGGACCAAAGAGTCTCTTGAGAATGGTATACCAGCATAAATACTTCCACCCCAGGCTGAAATCAGGCAGAGTAAAATGAAGGTTGTCAGATTTCCAAAATCCTACATGGCTACAAATATGTGTTATCCTTCAAGAAGAGTGGTGACCCTCCTATGGACTGTAGCCTGCCCCCAATTCATATGTTGATGTTCTACGCAAAAGTATCAGAATTTCACTTCAATTAGGGTTTTTAAAGTAATTAAGGTGAAATGATGTCATATGTATGGATCTTAGTCTAATATGACTGGCGTCCTTTAAGAGGATATTAGGACACCATTACACACACAGGGAAGACAGTGTGTGTTGACTCATGGAGAAGAGAGTTTATCATCTGCAAACCAAGGAGAAGGCTCAAGAGTAACCAACTCTGTTAATACTTTGCTATTATATTTCTAGCCTCCAGAACTGTGAGATAATAAATTCATGTTGCTTAAACTACCCTGTCTATGGTATTTTATTTTAGTTCTCAAAAAGTAATACAATTCTGAAGGTGGTTCAGGGACTGGTTGGACCTCAAAGGATAGAGCCTCTGGACCAGAGTGAAGAGCATTGAGCCTCAGGAGATAATTCTCAGAGCTTGAACTTTCTTGGAACTAGTCACCCCTTTATTCCTTCAATATTCTCCCTTTCAGAATGTAAATGCCTGTTCTATGCCTACCAAATGACAGCGTTTTGGAAAAAGATAACTTGTTTTCTAGTTTTCCAGATCCACAAATAGATAGGAATTTTGGCACAGAATGGATCATTCCAATAGCCTCTGTGCCTGATTTATATTATTTAGATGATGAGGTTTGGAACTGTTGAATTCATGATATTTAGATGAGATTTGTACCAAGCATTGATGCTAGAATGGGTTAACATATTTGCAATGGGTTAAGAAAACTGGGATGAGGTAAGTGTATTTTACATGTGGGTAAGACAAATCTGGGAGAGACCAGAGAGTAAACTGTAGCGGGCTGAATAGTGTCCCCCAAATAAGATCTATTCAAGACTCAATCCTGGTAATTCTGAATGTGCCTTATTTGGAAATAAAGTCTCTGCAGATGTAATCAGTTAATGTAAGATCATGTTGGATTAGGGCACACCCTAAACCCAATGACTGGCATCTTTCCAAGAAAAGGGCACACATAGATTCAGAGGAGACAGGTTGGACAAGAAGGTCATCTGAAGGTGGATGCAGAGACCGATGCAATGCCAGTACAAGCCAATGAATGCACTGGATTCTGGGGTCACAAGAAGCTAGAAAGAAGCAAGAAAAGGATTCTCCCTTAAAACCTGCGTATGCAGCTTGTGCCTGCTGAAACCTTAATTTTGGAACTTTGTCTCCAGAGCCTTGACAAAATAAATTTTTATTGTTTTAAGCTATATAGTTTATGGTAATTTGGTATAATAGGTTTAAGAAACTAATATATAGCCCTTGTAATGTATAGAATCATGTGGTTAGTATTGCCCCAATTTAATGTAATCTTATATTTCTGTTGTCATAGGTCTCTCAATTATATAATTCTATCTTCTATATGGTGGAATCATATTTTTATCACTCCCTTTCCTCTCTCTTCTACCCCTTACCCTATTAATCCCTCTCACCCTTTTAAACCATGTTTGTCTTTTGTTTTCTTCTTTTTACCTAATACTTTTTTCCAACAAACTGTTCTATCTTTCCATTCTGATTATTATCTATATTGTGGCTCTCTTGTCTATGGTTCCTCTTCTCCACTGGAGGAATATCCCTCCCTACCCAATTAAACACAGGTGGGATCACATGACTTGCTTTGGTCGATGAAATGTGAACAGAAGTGATGTGTATCACACCCAGGCTTTAAGAACTAAGCACAGTTTGCCATATCTTTTTTTCCTTCTACCGGGAAATGGCTAGTGCACCTGAATCCCAAAGTGAAGACAATGGAACAGAATTACAATAGACCTACTGTAAGCATACGGTATGAAAGAAAAATAAAGCTTCCTTGTAAACTTCCAATATTCGTGGGTTGTCATTACAGCACAACATGTCCTCATAGATAAAGCATTTTATATCCTTTCCTTCTTACTCTTCATAACTTTCGATGGGAAAGTCTTCAAGAGCACCCTTTTGCCAAATGAATAAAGGTCAAACAAGTTAGCAGGACACAAAATTCACCTAGTCCTAACCAATCTCCTCTCCTTTTATTTTCATTTCTTTTGCTGTGGAAGTTAGTACTAGAAAAGTAGCAGTTAATTATATTAGCTACATTATACTGAACAAAACATTCTGCTTATTTTTCTACTCTCTTATTTAATAGCTTCCTGTGAATCGAGCCTCTGCCCAAGTAGAGGAGATGATTACACTTGTAGGACTGGGAAAGGGTGACTAACGTAGACAATTGCAAGAACCCATAGTCAAGTATTGACCTAGGAGATTGATAACCAAGACAAGTTAACCAAGACGGGTTAAGAGATCTGATATAGTTCAGAGTCAAAATATGATGGTCGTGTTGGGAAGAGGGAGACCGAAGGGGTAGGAGTAACTAAGCCAGAACTGAGAAATGGGTATAGGCCCTAGCAATAAGCCCTCAGAGAGCTAAATGTCAAAGTCTAAAAAATATCTGGGGTTTAATAAACTGAATTGTGCACCCCCTCCCCACGTGAATGGATTTTGAAATGGAATCTTTAAAAAGGTAATCAATGTTAAATGAGATCCTAGGAAGGAACCCTGCTGCATGTAACTGGTGTGCTTATATGACGAGGGAGAGACCCCGCTGATGCAAGGGCACAGAGAAGACCATGTGAGGACACAGTGAGATGGCCATTCGCAAGTCAAGAAGAAAAGCTCCAGGAGAAAGCAAATTTGTGGCATCTTGATCTTGGAATTTTAGTCTAAGAAGTACAACAAGGTAAATTTTTCTTGAGTAAGCCATCCAGTCTGTGGTAATTTGCTATGGTAGCAATGGCAAATTAACATGTAGTATAAGCAAAGAAGAGCCCAGGTCCTGGACAAGAAAATTATAGATACTTTTTTTCTTTTCTTTTCTTGTCTTTATTATTATTGTTTATATCTTTTACATTATTGTGTATTCCCCATAGGTTACCCACCACCAATTAACTGTGAACCATCACCATAGTCCCCTGTTCTCTTTTCTCCCCCATATTGTGCCCTTATCCTCCCTCTCCCTCTCTGAATGTCTCTCTCTTATTTGGTTCCCCTATATTCCTGCTATAAGTGAAACCATTAGATATTTTTCTCTTTTTTTCTGTCTTATTTCACTTAGCATGATCTCTTCTAGCTCCATCCATGTTGCTACGAATTGCATGTGTTTATCCTTTTTGATTGCTGAATAGTATTCCATCATGTATATGTACTAAGTTCTTGATCCAGTCATCTATTTTTGGGCATCTGGGTTTTTTCCATATCTTAGCTATTGTAAACAGTGCTGCAATAAACATAGGGGGTTCATGTATCCTTTTGGATTAGAGTAGATTCCCAGAAATGGTATTACTGGGTTGTATGGCAGCTCCATTTTCAGCAGCGTGAGGAAACGCCATATAGCTTTTCATAGTGGTTGGACCAGTTTGCATTCCCACCAGCAGTGTAGGAGAGTTCCTTTTTCTCCACATCCTCCGCAACATTTGTTTTTGCTGCTTTTTTTAATGTGTGCCATTCTCACTGGTGTAAAGTGGAGATACTCCTTTTTTTTCACTGCAGATTTTCCTTCCTCTGTAGTCACTTCCTACTGGGGTTCACCACAGCATCAAAAGAATCAGTATCCTACTGATAATGGATGCAGGAGTTATCTTTTAGACTCCAAGTAAGCAGAATACTGCTTTCATATTATCACCCAGAGTATAACAAGAATATTCATTAGATGCTTGAAGATTGGTTAATTGTTCTTTAGTCCTTCATCCGAATCAGGAGCTCTCAAACCACATGGAACGCCTAAGTAGGAGAAGCCATAGATGGTCTTCTTGGACTTGCACACATTTTCATCAGATTCTCAAAGGGGATCCTAAGACTAAAAGTTTTTTTAAAATACTTCCACTTTGATGTTGGCTCTCGTTAGACCCTTCTAACCAGTTCTGATTCTGTGTGGGTCAATTCATGTGCAGTAACGTAATAGCCTCTTAATTTGTCAAAGTGCTCCAATCGCACTTAAACTTTGGGTATATGTTTTTTTTTTATTTGATCAAAAGCTCCATCTGTTAGGTGTTTTTTGTAAGTTTATTTTCCTTAGCTTCATAAGTTGTAAACTATTTTTAAAATGACAGTTTCAGAAACAATGAGTTTGGAGGTTTGCCAAGGAACAAGTCTCAGCATAAAGCCATACATTAAAATCTTTCAGATTCCTTTGAATTTAAAACATTTTTATTAGAAAAACTTTTTTCTTTGCTCTAGTATAAGAAATATAATTGATATTTTTAATAGTGTCATAGATTAAAAAGACCTAGAGAAAACATCCAATAAAGCTTTGCTATCTACAGATGAAATAAGTATTCATTATGGGAGAGATGAATTCAGTTTACTCTAACTGTTTTTTAAATATTAGCATAGGTTTCAAAAAAAAATTTTATTTTAGGGCCTCCCTGGTGGTGCAACTGGTTAAGTCACAGCACTATGAAGCTATCCAGAGCCACTGCAGCGTTCTATCCAGGCCAGGGAGATTCCCACATGGCGCAGACCTCTCCTGTCTCGCCACCTGCTCCCCTCAACAGTGTATTTCAGCCAATCTGCCTGTTCTGCTCCCCACTCTGTCTCTGGTGAATCCTCTCACCACCACCCCCACACTTCTGGTCTACACCACAGCTAGTATGCATAAATAAATAAATCCTTAAAAGAAGAGAAATTTTATTTTAGTCAAATGTAAAAACATAAAATGTTAATCTCAGTATTAGAAAAAAATATTTTGTTGGTCAAATCTCTCTTCCTCTAGCTAAAACTTTCTTGACACACTCATTAAATTGATAAAAATATCTGAAGTCAGTCTCATAAAGCTAATGCAAATGAAAGAGGAAGTTTGTGAGAATAACAAGTTAACATTTTGGGTTCCCAAGTAAATCTTTTTTTGCTAACCTTGATAAAAACTTCAGAAATTCTTGTCCTATTTATCCTGCAGTGGTCTACCAAGCCCAAAGCTCCCAGGAGCTGTTAGAGAGTCAGGAAGTGTGTCTCACACATCTCAGATACCCATGTGTCTTGGTGCTCAGAGACAGAGGCAAGGCAAAGGCAAAGATAGCCCACGCCTTTGATCTTGCATCTCAGGAGACTGCTCACACTTTAGACCTTGGCTAGGGAAAACATCCCATTGTCTGAAGCAAAGGATATCACGTCATTTCATCCTGTGCCTGGAAAGGCGATTTGGAACAAGTAATCCTGATTCTAGAGATGTGAGATGGCTCCCAGCTGCACCGTGACTTGTTTTCGGTTCCCAGGCAAAGTGCCCAGTTTCCTCTGCTTCCAAATTTCCCCAACTGCAAAATAGAGATAATTCTCTTTACCTTTCTCTCGGTGTTCTAAAGAATAAATAGGGTAAATGTTTCTAACATATTTGAGACAATTGTCTAAGGGCATATTTCCCCAGAACTCTACGTGGGCTTTTTGTTTATTTTTGTGGTTGTTGATTTCATGGATATCTTGCTTTGGACCTGCCTTGGCATAAATGTAGAAAATGTGAATTAAAAAATTATATCAAAACCATTGATCTAATGTTAATAGGGTATTTCCAGTACACAAAGCACTGTGCTGGGCACATGGATAATACAGAGGGGGCATGTCCCTTCCCTCAAGGAGTTGTTGACAACTTGCTCAGAACCAGGTATAGGAGAAGGTTGAGAATCAGAAGCAATACAGTTGGCCAAGGTAGCTGGGTTGGAAACCTACTCTGCAAGTTCCAAGCTAGAAGAATCCCTAGCTTTACTGAGCTTTCATCTCCTCATTTGCCAACCATAACAGCTAACATGTCTTGAGTGTTCTCTGCGTGGCTGATAGTGTTCTAGCATTTGTAATACTTAAAACTCAGAACAATTATCTGAGGTGAGTACCATCATCAAACCCATATTTACATCCCCACATAGAAAAGGACATTGGTACTTTGACAGGTTATATAACCTGTCCCAGGTCATAGTCAGGGAGGGATGAAGTCAGGATGCAAACCCAAGCTGTGTGGCAGACTTTACTGCTATATTATGCCTCCTTCACATGGGAAATGCTAATACTTACCTCACACAGACTTGTGAAGATCAACTGAAATAATGCATAAAAACTGTTAACACAGTGTCTGACACATAACAAATGTGCAATAAATGCAGAAGTAGCAGTAGAAGAGATGAGACACTTACATAAATAATCAGGATGCCAGGACAAATATAAACGCCTACCTCCAGTCTATTTCACTGGAAAATACAATCCTTGTTGCAGACCAGTCATTGTCTGGGGGTTACAGAAGCGAATTGTGCGGGGGGCCTACAACAGTCTATGAACCACTACCTTTCTTAATCAGCATACAAATGGTCTGATATAAAAGGGTGATGTTTCACATATCTGTAAATTTCTGAAGGTCATTCAAGAACACCTTATTAACATTCAGACTGTATTCATGAGTACAGTTTACAGTTAAGCAATGTAAAAGTGCATCTGCTGCAATGCATCTTCTCCCCTGCCTTAACACCCACCGCCCCCAACCCCCACTCCCACCCCCACCCCCACCAATTTCCGTGAAGAACAAAAAACAGCATGGAGTTTCTTTTCAACATCTTAAAATTAAAAAAAAAAAAAAAAAAGGATCCTGCTTGTAAAACCGTTTAGAGTTGTTTAAAAAGAAAAAAAAAATGCATAAAGAGCCAAGTGCTTATATTCAGGCCAAGTTATGAGGCTCGGAGAACAAGCCTCGAGGGGAGGATTGTTAACCCCATCCGCTCCAGCCGTATCTGCTCCCTCCCGGTGGGTTTGCACTGCCTGTAAGCTTCTCTTCTGCCCTCGGAGGAAGGGAGGGAGGAAAGGAAGAAGGAACGGTGAGAGGAAAGGAGAAAGGAGAGAGGGAGGGAGAAACCAGCCTGCTGGAGAGCTGCAGGAATCTGCGACAAAAAAAAAAAAAAAAAAAAAAAAAAAAAAAAAAAAAAAAAAAAAAAACCATACACGATGACAATCTAAAATCCTCCCCAACGCCAGCCTCCAAATTCGTCTGTCACTTCAGACCCCAAAGAGTTGACAGAGAAGCAGAATTTCAACTCCAATACACTTGAATGTGTTTCTGGGCAAAGAAGCAAAGCTAACGAGAAAAGAGATTTAAAGAGTTTCTCTTGGGTATTTGTCAAACTTTTATTTCCTGGCTGTGTGTGAAGGGATTCAACTTGAATTTTCTACTGAGGACTTGGGTCCAGCCACCCACCCGCAAAGGTAAATTTTAATTAATTGAATGTGTTGTCTAATTGCTTTTGCTAAACTGATTTGCATGATCTGATAAGGCTAATATTTTGCCTAGATTATAAAAAGTCATTTATTTACCAAAAAAAAAAAATCTGCAACACCTTTTGTACGATTTATAGAAAAGTTAATTAATAGGGGGATTTTGACCTTTGTACTTATGTTTCCTTTTTTTGGCCAAGATTAAATTATAAGGACTAAAAAAAAAAAGCACATGTAAAACTGTTGTTAGTCTGATTATCCTGGTGAAGTCTGAATCCTGAAATGTATTTCATAGAAATGTTTTACAAACTACATTAAAAATCATAAGGAAAGTAGCTTTTGAAAATGCTTTCAAATCAAGTAACTTGTGTGTTTTCCATATTTAAATTATCTGAAGTTACTCAATTATCACCATTGCTGGTACCTAACAGCAATGCAAAACATTTTGTTTTTCCGAAAGGTAGGAAAATTCCTAAATACTATATTGTCCTTGATATTTTTTTTTTTTTTGGTTATTGTGACTATTATCACTTTTCTAACTCCCTTGAATAGTTTTCTGACTCATTGTTTCTTTGTCTTCAATCACTTTTAAATGCACCCCCACATACATAAATATCTCTAATACCTAATGATGCCTTAATTCAGTAGGCAAAAAGGCAGATGAATCGAAGCGCTTATGAGATTATGATAACTCCTAAGATACTACCATATCTGCCTCTGTCTTCTAACATAAAACAATAATGCAAGTCATGCTCACGCATTCCTCCTAGGTCTTATTAGAGGTTACCCTGCAGTGAAAACCTTGCCTGCCACTGCAGATCGATAGCACTGATACATAACCAAGAGGTCCTGTAGAAAGAGTATCGCTTTTGCACTGCCTTTAATCTGCAAAAAGGTTAAATATGTCACCTTGGTATTGTAGCTGAGCCCTCTTCTGGCACAAGGCCTAAGTACCCTGAATAGAAACATTCACTCAGTTCAACTTAGCAGAAATCTTTCTTTTAATTCTCTCCTTTCTCGTGAATTACAGGCTTTTTTCAGTTCACGGTTTATTCAACTAAATCTTGATGGTTATGGCTATTAGTTATATTTTTTTAAAGGACACCCATCTTAGGAAAGAATTAAGTTTTCATTTCTGTTCATTCAAACAGATCCAGCAAAACAGGGCAATCCATTTCAACTCCTTATCACCCAGTCAGCTAAAGCTGCTTTCTGCATTTTAGAAAAGAATATGTACATGTTATTTATGAATTTTTTCTTACAGGGAATTTTTGTATAGCCATTTAGCAGTTAGAGTACTGGGTTTCCTTCCCAGGTCCTTTGGTATTTAACTCCCGATAATTTCACATGCACAGTTCCACGTAAATAAATAAAATTAATAGTGATGATAGAAATGAATTGACTAATGATGTATCTAGACAACTGCAAAACATTATTCATCTGATTTCCTCTTCACTATTTCTTATTTTTATTCAGCTGATATTTAACAGCACACAAACTGCTAAGGTAGCACAATGGGCAGAACATATTGGGAATGTTTTTCCACCAAGAACATGAAAAAGTGTTTTTAAAAGACTTCAGGTATGCTCTCATATTAACACTGGAACAACTGACAGTAAAAGAGTAAGCCCCCCCCCCATAATTCTAGAATTTCCTGGCTGTCCAAGAGATGCGCAACTAGCCTGAAACCTATATAATGGCGTGCACGGGGTATCTTCCACCATTGATGACTCTGCAATGGTGGTACCACATGTAGCAGTTAGCCCTGCTTTTGCCTTAGACATCAAAAGATGGACAGAACTCATGGAAACATTGTGTGGTCTTGACTAGATGTCAAGAGATGGTTTAATGCAGTAAGGTCGCGGACTCTGGAAACAGCCTTAGTTTACATCTAGGCTTTAGCAGCTTCTATGACTTTAGGCAAATGACTTTTGAACCTTAGTCCCCTCATTTGGAAAGTATAGATCATAAAATTAGTTGCTATCAGAGAGATTTGTTCTAAGAACTGAGTGAAGAAACAGC
Organism: Scalopus aquaticus; assembly: GCA_004024925.1. NCBI lineage: Eukaryota > Metazoa > Chordata > Mammalia > Eulipotyphla > Talpidae > Scalopus > Scalopus aquaticus. The sequence goes on from PVIJ01005109.1 coordinate 58,482, forward strand.
TTAGACTAGTGCCCAGGAAGCAATCAATGATCACAGCTCATTTTAAAGCGTTAGTGACCTAAATGTCCAGATTGAAACTCTGTTGAAAGGGAATTGACTCTAGGTTACTCCTCAGGGTGTCCTTCCTTGTACTTACAAGTTTTGCTGGTGTGTGTGTGTGTGTGTGTGTGTGTGTGTGTGTGTGTGTGTCTACGTCAGGTCTATGCCTCAAGTCAACACAGCAGTGTGGACAGAGTATGGATTTCAGAATCTAACACACCTGAGTTTGAATCCTGGCTCTATCTCACAGACTGTGAACTTGGGCAGTCATGTCAAGCCTCCTAGACTCAGTTTACCCACCTATTATGGAAATAGTGATAAAAATGCTCTCAAATGAGATTGATATAGGATTTAAATGAGATGTTGGTTAAATGCCTTGCCTTATACCTGGCAGAGTACTAAACGCACAGGGAATTTCTTGATTGCTTACAAGAAATCTCATATATTAGTGAGAAAGCATCCAGTTATGCAATCAGAATAATCTTTCTGGTAGTAAAGTTGGGTATCAAGAAGAAAATATTCTTTCAATTCCTTGTCCTTTTTTATCCAATGAAATGGGAAAATAAATCTGATACCACTGGGTTCTCCTAGAGGGTCTCAACATGAAGTATAGTATTCTTTATGCTCCATCAATTAGTTGGGTCTTAATGGCCAAGTCAAATGAAACCAAAGAGAGTTTTCTGTTTCAGATTGCCATTAAGAAGAGAGACAAAATGCTACTTTGCAGTCAATTCTGTTTAACTGGCCTACTTGGACCAGGGAGAGGGCCTCCAACATTTCCCTTTTCTTATCTTTTCTAAAAGCAAGAATAGGGGTTTTGACTTGCGCTAGGGGGTATTTTTTACTCTCAACAGAAATTCGAATGAAAGGGCTCAGTTTTTGTTTTTTGTTTTTGTAAACCTCTCCCCTATGTTCCTAGCATTGAAATGTCAGCTGCTTTTTCTGGCTACATGTAGCAGGAGCAGCTTGTCGTCATAGCAATGAAAGGGTATAGAGAAGAGTTTCATGACCCACTCTGTGAAATAGCTCTTTAGTCTGCTTCAAAATCCTTCTTTAGAAATGAAGTCGCCACTCCTGGCTTGTTTCCTTTCTATTATGCAACCACTTTAATTACACCGATTGCAGTAGCTAAATGTTTCCTTTAAAGATACAATGAATGGGTGTTTAAAAAATGAACAAGAAAGCAACTTAAAGGGTGACCAGTTTACTGTGGCACCAGGAAGAAAATAAGTGGGAAGGCCCTTAAAAGAAAAGAACTAGAAACGACCTCACTCTGTAGCACACACTGCACATCCCACCATAAACCCATTTTCCTGGTGGCAGTGTGGTGTGATAACATACCCCCGCAGGGTGTGATCCTATAGCTCTGAATCATATACATTGTTGTAAACCAACACTACCTCAATAAAAATAAAAAGCAAAAAATTCATTTTCCCAGTGTTCCACTGCCCTCTCTCAACTTCACAATATACAATGGGCTGTAGAGAGCAGTGGTTATCCAGGGTGGGTCAAGGTGCCTGGACTCGAATCCTCGTGCTCACGCTCTCTAGTTTGTTTGCTTTTTAATTTTATCCACTCTTCACCTTCACCTTCTCATCTGTGAAACAGAAATAATAAAAAACCCAAAACTGTTGTGGGAGTTGAATGAGACAGTGTGGGTCAGACTCTTATTACCCTATCTGACCATGGTAAAGGTTAGCTATGGAGATTTCCCCACTTGTTAAGTGTGGAATCGTAAGGTTGGTGTAAGATTAACTCAAATTCAGTGCTCAATAAGAAGTTGTTTCTTCAATAAATGTCATCAGGTCTAACTGAAAAAAAGTCTAACGACTTTTTTGAACTTGTAATTGCTTATAAAATATTTATTGCAACAAATATATGCATCAGGATTAGCATCATATAAAGCCACTGATTTTCTAAAGAGAAAAAAATAATTAATTAGAAGTGCTTACATTTATAAAGAGTGAAGAAGACTCTTATCTTGATTAAGACTAAGGCAAAAGGTACTAAAACACCTTACCTTTCATGAAAATGCTTTTTATTAAAGATTCTTTTTTAGTTTTCTCCAGTGTTTTCCAGGTCATACAATTATGTGAGTAATATTTTTATCTAACATAGCAAACAACTAATGTATTCAGTGTTTTATACCCTGTCAAAAGATGGCAGAGAAGCGAAAACAGAGAGGGGCTGTGATTTTGTGGAGCTGATCGTGGAGCCAGGGAGACCATCATTAATCAAACCATCATATTAATTAAAAGTACATGTGCCCAAACTTAAGTGACCTTGAACCAAACCCTTCTTCATTTTTCTACTTAAAATCAACCCTTAAAGCCTGACCATAGATCTGAAGCATCCAGGAGGGGAGGGGGAGGGGTGGCAAGGGTAGAGAAGAGCACAAGGAACTCTGATGAAGGACTGTGGGTGCTGTGGTGGTGGAAGAGCTACAGTGACCACACCTGAGGGGAGAAATCCTATAGTGTCCCAGTACTAACAAGGATGTAAAACAAAGGGACACCTTTAAAATAAATCAATAAATATAATCTGTGGTCAATCTAAATGCACAAATAGATACTATCTTGTGACATATACACCTACTCACAACGGGACACTATTGTTATGCTGAAAACTCATTTTGTTTTCAATATTTTCTGGAGGAGTCAATGTTATTATATTTGCGCATACACTGCAAATAATTATTTGGCAAAATACACATTGAGGGGGAAGCACTGTTGTTCTAAGAAAGAAGGTAAGGAGCCTTTTCTCTCCTCAGCATACATTTGAAGAGGTGTGAACCTGTACCCCTGAAATATGTACAGTGTTGCAAACCAATGTCACCTCAGTAAGCACAGTTTTTTTATTAAACAAATAAATACTTAAATAGAAAGATGAAAGAAAATATTTGCATATACAAAATACCTCAAAGAGTCAATCAAAATTCTTTCTATATTTTATTATGGTCAACAAATGAATTAATAAGCAGTGAAATAGAGTTGTTTAGAAAGTGATTTATAACCTTAATATTTGCATATATTCATGTCTAACATTCCGTCTTTACAAAAATATTGATATGAAAATTTTTAACAACCAGTAATGGTTTTATAGCGAATTTTAGAAGAATGTTTTCTTCATTTCCATAATTAACTTGGAGACAAAGATTATGAAAAAAATCTTGTGAAATATCGTGTTTATATGACCTCATTTTGGCTCTGTCATTGCTTCTCTCCACATGGAATAACATGGCAGATGTGTGATTGAATGACATTTGTCTTCTTATAAAGGGTTAAGTTTGCTCTGTACATTAACATTACCACCACAGAACTGAAATTTTCTATTCTTATCTTTTATAAAACAATTTGGATGAAATTCTCTGTGACATCAGTGTCTGTTTTCTGGATCCACTCTACAGTTATCTAACACAAAGCACATCATCAATCCTTAACATTGTTTATAACACAGTTCTTGAAATCCTGCTAATGCTGCAAATTTGATCCCCACACATAAATTCTCATTCCATGGTGATAATCTCCACCTCTTTTTTACTTACTCTACCTCTACTGTATTGCTTTCTTCAGTACTGTCTAAAGGGCTTATTTAAAACCACTTGAGTCTACAAAGGGTGGTTTTCTAAAATTGTGCAATTCCAACACTTGCAATAATGAAGTCATACCTCAAGAATAATTCTTAAATCTGCTTTAAATATCTTTATCGCCTTTTTAATTGTCAAGGTGACCATCTTAAAAAACAAAAAGAAGCATCGCTTGTGGTCCTTCCACACAGTTTTCCTGAAATGGTAATTTTTCAGGATGAAGTAACTGAGACAATGGCTTTTATAGGAGAGACCTTCAGAAGCAGTGGCACAAAAGGCAAATTCCTCTATTTTATAGCATGATTTGCGGAGGGTGTAAAACTTCTCATTATATTTGAACATACGTATGCCAAAATAATTGTAGAAGGGGAGGCACCTTTATTCTAAAAAAGAAGGTCAGGAGCTTGATCTCTGCACAAGGTTAGAAATGGTATCCTTAATGTGAAAGCTATATCAAGGTTAACTCTATTGGGTGTGCGTGCATGCGTGCATGCGTGCGAGTGAGTGAGATGTGTATGGGGCAATAATGGTTAGGGTGAGGGAATGTTGACAAGGAAATCCTGAGAGTGTGAATTCCCTGTGCAAAGACCATGAGCAGAAGGGATTGTGGCTTCTTTGAGACACAGACAGAAGGCCAGCAACTCTGAAAACCAGGGCAGAGCAGTGGGTGTGTAATCCTAACCAGCTCCTTCAAATGCCTTCTTCCTTGAGCACTTAAATGTGTTTATTTTCTACCAGATGCATGTTTAAATCACATCTTTAACATCCCTGCTGTATTCTGGGTGGCCTTAAATCTCTGGTGGGCATGAACCATTTTTGCGCTTGGCTGGACCCACGTAGCAGAAGGTTCAACTAGACAGGATGACAGGCAGTTGAAGATCAGAGCTCCAACTAGACCTGCTCATTAGGCATCAGATCTTATTGAAATAGCCATGGAAAAAATATGAGGAGGATAAATTCTACCTAAAACTGTAGCTGAAAAAGGTTATTCAGGTAAAAAAAGAAGCAGTATGAACAAAGAAATAATCATGTAGTTGAAATCTATGGATGTAGTCATCCTCAAAGTAATTTTATGAAGTTGGTTAAACCTGAAATGTACAATTTAGAATTTTAGACTCAAAATATACAGTCTTAAATATCTGTTTCAGTTATTATTGTTGAGTGGAGTGGGGAAAAGCCAGAGCTCCAGAAAAGTACGTATCATTGATTCTGAGTATATAATATACACTGCAGCGCTGGACACCTTGATGTTGATGACTTGGCAAAGAATTTGAAATAGAACTTATTTTTTAATCCTTCAGATGACTTTAACTTCAAGTTGTCGAACTCTCCTGAGAGACTCATTAACACTTAAAAAGTTCTAAGGTGTCGCTGTTAACTCTGGATCAGGTAACCACGGATATGTGTCAGCCAAAATATGACTGATAACAAAGCCATTGGCTGTCCTGTAAAAACAAGGTGAAGGGCAATTTTTTGTTTGGGTCTGATTATGAAGTACCTATAATAATCATTTTGATTACTGTACTTCCCTGAAAGGAAATTTTCCCATAGTTATAAAACTTTCTAAAAATAGTGGCCTTCAGGCTTCCTCTGACATAAACAAATTCAGCACAAGATACCTGGCCTTATTTGGAAGCGTGGATGTACATACTCCAAGAAACATTATACCAGTAGTAAGAAGACAAAGAAAATAATAGGAAAAACATTCAATGCTATCCTTTTCCTAAAGTATTCGGAACATCTTTCTCAATTTGTTTGATGTCAGACAAGGTAAGATGAACAGATCAAGCAGTCACATCTGTCTTGAAACCAAACATTTCAAAGCAAGTTCCCTGGCCTAGAAGGAAGGAGGAGGATGTGTAAATCTGGCTGAGGCTGTTAATGAAAGGGACAACAACTGGATAAGAGCCAAACCCTGTGGGGAGAGGGATTGGCTCCCTGGGAACACAAGGAAATTTCAATTAGAAAGACTTGACATACCAACTATGATCACCAAAATGTCTTAAGGACAAAAATAAGCCTAGCCTACAGAAGGGATGGAAGAGACAAGCTTGCACCTTTAAAGGTGTGGACAGTCATGTTTACACTGTAGTTCATGAGTCAGACAGCTTGTTAATGCTTAGCAGAAAAGGAAAGAAAGAAAAGGGAGATAAAAAGAGAGCAAGGGTATGGCAGGACAAGAAATGTCCAGTGAAATTAATTAGATGGTTAAAATAAATAGATTTAAGTGGGAGGCAACATGCATGACTTCCAAAATAAAACTGACCATTTTAAATATAATTTTAAATCAATCTTCAACATTCATTATAAATGAAGTGCTCATTTGGGCAGCACAACCACCAAGTCAGTTAGATTAATTTAAACATTAAGTTCATTCAATTAATGGTCTGAAAAACTATAAAAAAACATATACACAAATCCAGTCCACTTAAACTTATTCTCATTTGAATTCTTATAGAAAATGAAATAGAAGCAATTACAAGTAAGAACACAAAATGAACCAGAGAACCCAAAATACTTTGATTGTGTAAATTCACTCAAAATCTAGGTGGAAAATCATGCTCCAGGGTGTGCCAAGCTGTAGGTGCTCTCTCTTAACTGGGAGAGGGAAACTTCAGAATTTCAAGGGAGAGAGACCAAGAGTCAAAGAATTTTGTTCAGAGGAATGTTCTATGTTCCTTACGAAATGCAATGTCCAACAATAGCTATTACATGCATTTACTGCTATTACTGCTCTCCACCTTCCACCCAAAGGACCATGCACTCAGACTTGGACACCAGAGCTGACACTGACATTGCTGCACCACAAATCAAGGGCTCACACAGGCTGGGTCCATCCTACCAGTGTCTTTTAGGCCATTCCCTGCAAGCTGAACTAAGCTACTTTCCAGCTAGAGAAAAGGATAGTCAGGCTCTTTTCCTTGTTTTTCCAGGGACAGAACTTGTAGACCTGCTGAGAAATCTAATTACAATCTCCTTTCAGGGTGAAATCCAATTACAACCTCTCCCATGGTGAAAGCCAATCCTTTTGATACAAAATCTTAAGAAGGGATTTCAAGCAGGGGATGTGCTTGTGTTCTGCCTCTTCTCCTAGGCAACCCTGCAGAGAGGTTGCAGTGACCTTGGCTTCATTTGCTTGGGAACAATGGTCATAAACTATTACGGACCCTATTCCTATAAGGAAAAACATTTTAATAACTCATTGCCAGGAGTTTCTGGGCATTTTCTCAAGGATCTGTTAGTTGAGCAAAGCAAATTTTGAGCCATTCTCCACACAGATATCTCTGATTCAGCAAGATGACTTCTTTTATTGAACTTGGGGCAGCATGTTAAACTGGGAAAAAAGTAGTATGTGATTTTAAGTCAATTCCTCCTTATAACCTACGCCCAACATCTTCAATCTTCTGTGTCAGCCTCTTCCTTGAGGATAATGAGAAATTGCGGGACTGCTTAAAGGTCACCACCCCAAACTCCTAAATCTAATTGAGATAAATAGAACTCAAAATTGTCATTTATGGAAATCCATATTTTGCGAGTATCTGGCATAAGTCTATAAATTTCTAGACAACCATATTCTAATCAAATCTTTGTCTATAATCCACTGAACGTGCATAAAATCCAGGTATATGGCTTATCCAAAAAAATGGGCAAATTTTGGAAGGAGCATCCATTCGATTAATAGATTTCTAATTGAAGATGGAGAATAATAAATGGTTGTTTTAAGGTTTTTAAAAAATTAAGATAAATTTTAGTTTTAAAATGTTAATGAAAGTAAATAAACAAATATCAAAATTAACTGCTCACAGTGACCCTCCATTAGCTCTAAAAGCAAAGCATTTTTATTATACCTGATTCAACTTGAGCTACCCGATCGTTTGTTGATAGGGATCCAGTAGGAAGGTGGTCTGACATCTATAATAGTCAGAATTGTCTTGATTTTGGTAAGTGGAAACCTTTAATTATTTCCAGACAATATGTTTGGACAGAGGTTCATACTCTCGTAGCATATTGGGATTATTTTTCAACTCTCAAGCCATTGGCTCAGAGGATTCACCCAACATTTTATTGAGGATGAAACAGCTCTCTTCAAGTTGACCCAACATTCTGTTAGAATTCAGAAGAAACAAAACACAAATACTGAACCTCAAATGTTTTCTTTCCTTCTATTTTTCTTCTCTGATTATTAATAACAGTAGACCTTGAGGACCCCATGGTGGAGTTCAAGTACACTCTTTCTAGGAAATTTCAATTATTTCCTAAAATATAGAAGAAGATACTAGAAACTTTTGTTTCAACCTTGGTACCCCTGGTGATCTAGCATTCAGTAATTCTTTGGTCAGTATAGTGGAGGGAGAAGAGTGTCAGCATCAGCTCACATATTAAAAAAAAAAAAAAAAGCTAATTGCTGTCTTTTTGTGATCTGAAAACAACTGTGATTGATTTTAAAAGCAGATGTTTTCTTATCATTTGAAAAATATTCCATGCAAGAATGTGGGAGGTTCCTATAGCCTGAGATCAGAAGATGATTCAGTTCTTTTCTTTCTTTCACTCAAAAATCTAGTCCATGCTTATTCTATGTTTATTTCTTTGTTGTTCTATTTTTATCAATTCCTTTGTGTTTGGATGTTGGTCATTGTAAAATCTAAGGTTGTAGCCATGGCTGGAGGTGAATTTACTCACATCTGCTTCCCAGTACCTTGATAACAGGGCTAATATCTCTAGGAATCCACAGCTTAAGTATTACATACAGTGAGTACCATTTTCATGCCATGAAGCCAAAAATAATCATTGTACATAATGAATTAACAACAAATTTTCTTGGACAGTATTGTTCATCCATAACACAACTTTCTTTCTACTTGGCTATTTAGACTTCTCTTGATTCTACATGTTCTGGAACTAACCACCCAAAAACATTGTTTTTAGAACATTGTTTAAAATGTTCAGTCTGATTGAGCTAATGAGTTTGGTTTCCTTGGGTATGTGTAAGGACTCTAATAGAAAGGAAAAAATAAAAAGAGGAATTGACTTTCCAAGTTTCCAGATTAATCATGGTGTCAAAACATCCTAAGGATCACATGAGTAACATATAATGGGAAGAGTAACACATAATGGGAAATGCCTTATCACCATAAAATAATTCCAAAGCTAGTGACGCACATTTTTTTCTAAAGCTCTTCAATTCCATAACACCTTCAAATCTGATTTTATCAACACAATCTTCTGTATTAAGTGTTAATCACATCTGAATTCCTTGTAGCTTTTGACTCTCCAAAAATGAGAACTAAATGCTCCATTTATGGAGAAAAATGTATACCTGCTAAGGCAACATAGGGAAGAAAACCTTTCCTCTACCCTCTTAGGTTCAGTGATGGGGCCTGAAAATTAACTAACAAAAGACAATTTAACAAGAGAAAATGTTTATTCATATGCAGATAGAACCAACAAAAATAGATGACTTTTTAAAAGGTTAAAGTTAAAAGTTTTATATATATAACTTATTTGGGAAAAGTGGAGGGAGAAACAGCTTCTGTGGAAAGACAAAATAAATTATTTAGGAAAGACAAATGACTTTTTAGAACAAACTGGAGATTAGAAAGTTTGTAATAAGGAGTGTCTATCCAGGTTAAAGTGCCTTTCCAAAATCTTCAAGGTCTCACAACTCGCCTGGAGAGGTATTTATATTAGATTTTCTCTTGTGCTCTCTCCTGGAAGTAGGAGCTGCCTCTCCAAAAGGAATTTATGGTAGCTCTCATTTCCCAGAAGTTTCGTCATTTAGTTAGATAAAGGAGGCTCCAAAAAGGCTTCTTTCTACATCTGTTGAATCTCAAATGTCTTTAGTTTAAAATAATATTAATACGAACTCTAGGGTTCCGAGTCAGGCTGAAAGCACCTATAGAAATTCTTGAAACAGGTGGCACTAGGAACAGGAGGTAGCTTTGTTGCAGGGGATCTGAAAATACTCAAACCCATAAATCCTAAATTTTGAATCAAAGGTTGTATTTGTTAAGGTGCCAGCAAGAAAACAATAGATCAAAGCAAGAAAATGGATTTGAGGAGTATAATTAAAGAACTATTGATCAAGCTTTGGGCAGAATATAGAGAAATCACCAAAGGGTTGTAGGAACAGATGTAAGAGCTATACTGATACATACCAAGCATTTTCTGGACTCAGAAAGAAAACACTGCATGGGGTTGGTCACTGAGGCCTGTGATCTTCAGGAGAGGGACAGTTACTGAGGAAATACATACACTGATTTTACTCTCCTCCTCCCCTCAACTCTCTTCTGCCAGTGCACCACCCCAATACTGCCTCACACTGAACCCAACAGAAACCATTGGGCAAAAGAACCTATTGATGCAATTCACACAGATCAGAGGACATTTCACAGTTGAGAAGGGTAGAAAACATGGCAGTGTGGCTCGTGGAGGAGGGAGTGGATCTGAAAGAGCAAATGGAAGATATTTAAGGAAGAAAATCTCTTCCCAATGTGGGAGAGGCAGTTTAACAGCTGTGAGCCAGCTGTGCCCGCTCCTTGCTTAAAAAAACATTTAACTCTTTCCCTCTGAAGGCATAAATCAACTTATCTTCATTGCCCTATTTTCAAAGAATTACATCAAAATTCACAGCCACTAGGGTTTATTGTATCAGCTTCTTCCAGAAAATGCAGATAATGAGTAAGATGGCACCATGGGCAGAAGCAATTGTTTCCCCTTTTCACTGGGTTGACTTCCTCTGGGCACACAAGAAGCTTCAACCATGTACTGAATCCTGGAGGGCCCTCAACTTGGAGGAGTGCTTTCATTAGCAGTTTTCACAGGATCTAAATACTCATCAAAGCTCACCATTATTCCTTAGCAGTTCCCAACACCATGAGAATGAGCCTACTTGGAACTGTTCTTAGGTATGACTTGCTTGTTTTTCTTAATACTGGAATAGAACTATCCTAGTGAATAATTCCTAGTACATTCTCAGAAAGGAAAGCACTTGAATTTCCTCTCCCAACTAGCAAAACCAAAGAATAGACTTACTCAAAAGAAGAGGGAGCATTTCCATTGAGTCCAAAGAGGCTTTATATTGTGCTGGTAGAGTTTAAATAATAAGGGAAATTCAAACAGGAGTAATCAGAAAAGAAAGCTAAAAAGCTGACATTTGGGAGAAAATTCCAAGGAGTCAGAGAATAAAATAAATTAGAAGATACAGAGAACTAAAGGCAAAGATAGATAGAACTCGTGTATCTGATCACTTCAGGGCTTAGTTTTCAAAAGGTGAGGTGTCATGTTATTAATAATATGAAGCAAGTCATTCAGATATTATTGTCCTACAGCATGAAAAATGCCATTTGCCTTCAGCTAAGCCACACTTAGGAGTAGATTCAGAATTTGTGAACCGGAAGTTTATACTGTACATGAGACCTCCTTTTTCAAAAATGGAAAAGTCAGTTTTAGGTGCAGGATTTTGTAAGGATCCTGTACAGGTGAGAAATGAAGCTTTAGCTCCTTACCTTCATGACACATCCACCTCTGACCATGTTAGCAGGCAGGCTGGAGGGCCCCCAGACGCCCCCAAACCTGTTTGCTCTTGATGGATTCTGCCATCTGTCAAAAGCCTTAGTGTGTAAGATCACCAATAGAAAAGAACTTTAATACAATTAGTGTACCATAGAGAGAAGAGAAAGAATGGAGTTAAAATAGTTTCCCCATGAGACACCCGTCTCCTCATGGGTAAAGGCCCAGTCAAACAGGGTTGGCCCAAAGTAGGGCCACTGAGGCCCAAAAACCTGCCACAAGTCTAAGGTACCTTCTTGTGGGGATCCGTACGAAAGGGCCAGAAGGGTCCAGGCAAGTCTGGGAGGAAAAGAGCAAAATCAAAATCCAAGTCAAGACAAAGGCTGCCATTGTCAGCCTCCCCATGGGTCTTTCACCCGCATCTCTGTCTCTTTCATGTTTCTCCTTCTATGTCCCTCAAGTCTTTGGTACAAGTCCAAGGTCAAGAAGCAAGTACTGCTGCTTCTTCACATGTCTCCACTCTATTTGCCTCCTCAAATCTATACCCTGTCTTCTTCCTTCCTCCCCCCAGTCCTTTTCTTAGTGTTTTTCCAACTTCTCCTCACTGCTCAGCTCCACCTTTCCTCAGGTGGGGCAGGGAATCTGGAATCTCCCCTTTCTATGGGGATTACACTGTCACAACCATATACGTAAGTCTGTGCCAAAATAAAAAATATGTGAAAATAAGAGGAAGGAGTAAATAAATGTAAATATGAGAGACCCCTGCGTTGTAGAGAAAGAGGAAATAAAGGTACAGTTATTTTTTGAACAAAAGAAAATAAATACAACCAAAATAATTTCTCACTCTCCACCATGGGAGTGAGAGTGGTAGAGACTTTCTCAAGGACTGACAAATGCCTGAGGGTGGTACAGACCCTGCGTCCCTGAGTTCATCCTTACTGGAGTTCTGAAATGAGACCCAATAGAATTAGAGAGAGGTTAGTGTCTCACCGAGGTGAGGAACCCTGAAAGGATGATGAAGAAATATGGAGATGTGGCTATCACAATCCTTGCCAAAGATAATCCTGTGGGGACTCTGTGTAATTATATATAATCCTCAATTACATATTATAGTAAAAGGAGAATTCTCCTGAGCCATTTCTCCTGAGCTCAAGGGAGATAATTCTCTTAAGAACATCCCTGAAGAGCATCCCTTTTGAAGTGCCATGCTCCTCACTCACGACAGAGCACAGTGGCACAGAGGGATGTTCTGGAAGCCCTCATTAGATGGGTGATCTATGAGGTGGCGTCGCGGTGACCTGTGGAATGTGTGAGAGGTATGGAAGCGGACTGCTCTGCATGGTACCCAGCATAGAGTAAAAACTAAAAAATGAAACTCAAAAAGTCCTTACATTACCTACTACATCAAGCAGTCAGTGATAAAAAACCTATTTTTTCAATAAAGTAATACTTTGACGACTCTAAGTAATTCTACTGCTAGCAAGCTATTTCAATCAAGATATTTTGTACTTATTCCAATTATTTATGGTTGCTTATAAACTTAGTGACTTAAAACAACAGTTTCATAGGTCTCAAGATTTTGCTGTCAGGAATTTGGGCAGGTCACTCAAAGGTACTGAGATGGCAGGTGAGTGCTCTGGGGTGGCTGAGGGGGCTCTGCTCACATGTTCTGTGCATTTGCGAGGATAGAAAGGGAGCTGGGACTTGCAGGAACTATTAAACAGTGTCCTCTGTGACATGACATGCTCTTACAAAGTGACTCCCAAAACAAGTGTTCCAGGAGATCTAGGTGAAACCTCAAAGGCTTATGCGCTATCCTCAAGAGCCAGAATATCACTTCTGCCTCAAACACTTGGCCAAGCAGGTCACTAAGGCCATTCCAGTTCAAGGGAACAATCCATTGCCACCTCTCAATGGGAGGGGCAAGAAAGAAATTACAGCCACCTTTACTAAACCACAATGTTCACAAATATTAAATGAGAAAGTTAGAAATTGCTCCATGACAGTTCTTCCACCTGAGTGAGAACAGAGTTGCCATTCATGGTGGTTTGGTTAACTGGGGCCTATTTCTACCATGCCAAGTGTTTCATCTGGTTATCTGTTTTGATGACACATGGGTCAGTCAGTAGAAGAACTCTAGACCATTGAAATTCCAAATCCTGGGTTTTTCTGAGAAGACCATACCTATATAATATAGTCTAGCTACTGTCTTTTAAAATTGCCAATGAGGTTCTGAAAGTTTGGTAAGTAGACACTTTGTTCTTAACCCAATGGAGAGACTCCCTCAAAGTTCACCATCATCTCTTCTCTTTAATGTCGACAGACAAAATTTAAATGTCTCAAAATATATGGCTTTATACTTACCTGAGAGTAAATGGTGTTCATCATACTTGCAAGGACATCATGGATTCATTTTCAAAGTACTTCACAAGCATGAGCTAATTAGGTCTCTGTAGTCTTCAGTCTGACAGTTGTTTTCAAAGCATCTCTCATTTCCCAGGAATGTTCTCCACTCTGTCTTATTTATACAAGTCAGCACAATTGTTCAGTTCTTAAAATAAGAAGCTAAAGACTGTGAAATTATTTTGATCAAAGTGTGACAAATATAATTAGCTCAGTGAGATAAAAATGACCCTGACTGGTCTGAAGGACAGAGTGAAACACAACAAAACTCAAGGCCTAGATATGGGATTCTAGATTCTGGATTGTTCTACAAGTTGCTACCTTTAAAAGTACAACACAGGGCCTCCCAGGTGGTGCAAGGGGTTAAGCCTCAGCACTTTGAAGCTATCTGCAGCCACTGCAGAATGAGTTTGATCCCAGGCCAGGGAGCTTCCCACATTGTGCAGCAGACCTCTCCTGCCTTGCCCACTGCTCCCCTCAGCAGTGTATTTCAGTAGATCTGCCTGTTCTGCTCCTTACTCTCTCTGTCTCTGCTGAATCCTCTCACCACCACCGCCCCCCACACTTCTGGCCTACACCCCAGCTCTTGTATACATAAATAAATAAATAAATAAATAAATAAATAAATAAATAAATAAATCTTTTAAAAAAATAAAGCACAACAGAAACCTGCTTTCTAATTGGAAACTTGAAATAATTTCCCACCTGGATCATTCTAAATGACAGAATTATATTATGTCTTTAAATTATTTCAGGATGGAAATAAATATGAAAATTCTAAAAAATTATTTTCAAAGTATTTCCATCTGGGATGTAATAATTAATAAGGGACCAAGCAGAAAATGTTGGGATTGACTCAAAAAACCTGTACAACTGCCCACCTAAAATCATAAGACAAACCCAGTATTTATTCTGTATCTTAACACGCCTTCCTCACAGCAGTGCCAGGATTCTCAACATTCCAGTAGTTTTTTTGAGTTCACGAAAATGTGAAAAATACCTCTCGTCTGAGACTAGAAAGACATTAATTCAGAAAAATTCTTACCTAAGTATGGATTTGTTGTATGTAGAAAACATGAATATAAATGTGTGGAGTATAAGACAAGTGGGTCTGTTTTTAATGAATGGACTCAATGTAAAAATGTTCTGGAACTGGGACTCCCAGGAAGTTGAAATCACACAGGGGACAAAGATGGAAGGAAGAAAGGAAGAGAAAAAAGCAAGGGAACACTAAAATTAATTTCCATTCTATGATACTAATATAAAATGTAAATGACTGTAATGACATTGAGGAAGGTATCAGGCAGAGAAAGGAAAATAATCACTTAGATGTGTTCTGTACTTCAGAGTTTAAAAAGAGCTTTCCCACTTCAATGGCTCCCTTTGACAATGGAAAGAATTGTCCTTTTCATTCTTAGGTGAAGTTTGTAGAAAGGAACTTGCTCCAGGAAGCACTTAGGGCTTGGGAGAGCCAGGCCCAAAGCCAGGATCTATTCATAGCCTGTCATAGACAATAGTAAACCCCCAGGCACTGTGTCCAAAGTGCAGTTCTCTGGTCTTTGCTGGCCTCTTGCACATTTGACCAAATAATTTATAGCCCTCAAGACTATTTTTTTTTCCTTTATCTTATTTTCCTTGTTGGATCAAATGAGACAATATACAGGAAAACTCTTTATAAACTGTTAAATGCTGTATAAATATAAGGAAGGTGTAACTAAGCCTGTCTTGATGAGCCGATATTCCTGGGGGCCTCCTGCCTCAACACACCCTCACAGTTCAACTTTCTTCCCTTTTGTCTTAAACCATAAAGAATCCCTGCCTCACTTCAAAGTTAAACCTTCCCCTTGAACTCAAATATTAGACCAGCAAATATTTCTCAGTATTTCATTTCTCTTACTCTTTATAATTATCATTTTACAGGCTAAAAATTTTATCCAAATATTATGCAAATTAAGCATCAGAACCCAGGAAGTCATTTTTCTGAGCTTATGTCTTTAAGTGCTGTGTAATATTGCCTTCCAATGACTCAGGCAACTTCTCTGTGCTCCCCCTCTTTCCTCCCCAACCCACCCCTCACCTCCAGCTTTTTGGTTATCTATTATGTAATAATCCACCTCAAAATCAAATGACTTCAAACCAGTCTCCTTATTTGCATATGACCCTGTCATCTGTACTTGCTCAGAAGGGTGGCTCTGTTGGTCTTGTCAGGAATTGCCCACCATGAAGCAGGGGTTTCAGTTGAGACTGATCAACTGAACCATTCCAGATGGTCGCTCATCCCACAGGGTTCTCTCCATGTGCCTGCTCGTCATTCCGTGTTTAGTCCAAGCTTTTTCACGTTGTGATAAATGGCTTCCACAGAGGACAAACTTCAACACACAAGTGTTCACCAAGCCCCTGTAGATCATGCTTGCTAGTGAATCCTTTGTTAAAAGAACTCATCATGGGGCCTCTCTAGTGGTGCAACAGGTTAAGTCTCAGCACTATGAAGCTATCAGCAGCCACTGCAGCATGAGTTCGATCCCCTGCCAGGGAACTTCCCACATGGCGCAGCAGACATCTCCTGTCTCACCCACTGCTCCCCTCAGCAGTGTACTTCAATAGATCTGCCTGTTCTGCTCCCCGTGCTGTCTCTGGTGAACACTCTCGCCGCCCCACGCCTCTGGCCTACACCCCAGTTCTTGTAGGCATAAATAAATAAATCTTTTTAAGAAAGAAAGAGAAGGAAGGAAGAAAAGGAAGGGAAGGAAGGGAAAGAAGGGAAGGAAGGAAGGGAGGGAGGGAGGGAGGGAGGGAGGGAGGGAGGGAGGGAGGGAGGGAGGAAGTCATCAGGCCAAAGCCAAAGTCACTGGACATGAAGCCTGGAAATGCTAACTCATTGGGAACCATCTATGTTTGCCACATTGATGTAAATGTTGCATCATTTCCATGTGCTTTCCCTCAGAATAGAGAGTATTTAAATGACCACATTTAAATTCATATAAAAACTTCCAATAACCTCACATTCCTCGTTAGCCAGCATCTCGCTCTTCTTTTCATGGCAAACTAACTTCTAAGAGTGGTCTGCAAACATTCTTTACTTCATTGTTGTCTGTCTACTCTCCAGTCACTGTAGACTGGCTTCCTCCAATACTATTACACCAACACTCCCCTCTCTCAAAAGTGATAATCTCTGTATCTCCCAAGGCAATGGATAATTTCCTGGCCTTCTTTACTTTGACCTCTGTGTGATGTTTTACACTTTCTTTTTCTCTCTCTTTTTTTTTTTTTGTTTGTTTAATATTTTTATTTTCTAACATTTTTCCTCATTTTTGTATAGTATTTGGTTTCTCCCCTCAGGTGTAATTTCTGTAGTCCTCCCACCACCACAGCATCTATCATCCATTGCCATAGTCCCATGTGCTTTTCCCTCCCCTGTTTTGACCCCTCTCCCTCCCCCTCCCATGCTGTATGCCTCTGATCTATGGTCAACTTGCAAGTTTGTTTTGTTTTGTTTTTTTTGACCTTTTGTTCAGTTTCTCTACATTCCAAATATAAGTGAAACTATTAGATATTTATCTTTTTTCCTTCTGACTTATTTCAGCTAGCACAATCCCTTCCAGCTCCATCCATGTTATCATAAATGGTGTGAGTTTATCTTTTTTGATGACTGAGTAGTATTCCTGTGTGTGTGTGTGTGTGTGTGTGTGTGTGGGTGGATCAACTTTTTGATCCATTCAAAATACTTTCTTTTTCTTACATAACTCTCTTTTCTCTTATCCTTTGTATCTTTAGCTCTTCCCACCCTCTTATGTCACCTAATGATCCTCACTCACAGAATTCTGGCTCTTGCCCTCTGCTCTACTCACTGTATATAGATTCTCATCTTGATACACCCAAATTGTATCTTTATCCCCAAACCCCGCACTTATCTCCAAACCTATTTGTCCAAGTACATCTCTATTCAAATTCAATAAGCCCAAAGCCAATTCTTCATCTTTTTTCTAAAATCAGATTCTCTTCTAAACCTCTTATCTTGGTGATTAATTTACCATTTTTCTATTTTACCATTTGTCCTATTTTCCAGGATAATGTGAAAACCCAAAATTCTTCTCATAACAACTAGTTGGTCATTAAGTCTTACCTATCGATTCCTCCTTTAAATATTTCTCAGCACTATCTAATGGTGTACTCATAAATATAATGGAGAGTGGGGAAGGTGAATAGCATTTGATGATTTTAATTGTGTCAATCCTCCCTCTATAACTGATATGAAAATACCAACATGACATCACCAAACAGAAATGGGAAGAGATGCACAGTGCACACCTCATATAATATTTTCACCTATAGATACAACAGCTATAAATAACTTCAAGAAAGTAGGTAGTACAGGTAGTACAATAATCATAAAATG
This sequence comes from Scalopus aquaticus, assembly GCA_004024925.1. NCBI lineage: Eukaryota > Metazoa > Chordata > Mammalia > Eulipotyphla > Talpidae > Scalopus > Scalopus aquaticus. Next base: position 76,415 of record PVIJ01005109.1, read on the forward strand.
ATGAGTTTTGAGAATTTTCTTTGTTTTTAATATAATTATATTCTATATTATAGTTATATGTTAATATTAATTATTAGTGTAGTATAGTTGTATATTAATTTCAGTCATATAATTAGCATTAAATATTAATATTAATAATTCATTTAATTGATTTAATTTATTTTTTAATTGATTTAATTTAATTGGTTTTAAGATTTGATTTTTAATGATGACTTTGTTGAGCAATGAATTCACAAAATTCCTAGAAATTTAACAATCTTCTCTCATGAACCAGTAAAAGATGGATCTATCCCTCTCATCTCCATTTCTAAAACCATAGTCAAAAATTTAAGGCTCTGATTGCCTCTCGCCTTAATATTGCAATTTTCTCCTACTAAGTCTTTCAACTGGTCTGTTTTTGTGTCCCAAGAATCCTTTTTAACATACAAATCTGATTATATCACTCTCCCACTTACAATCATTCATTGAAAGTCCCGCATTTTTCTGCTGAAATTTAAAATTCCTTGTTTAACGCACAAGGACTTGCCTTGTTTTTGAAGTTGATCCCCTTTATTGCCTCACCGTGCACCCTGGTGACTCAAACATATGCTCTTTTATCTCTGATCCTTTTCTGATGCTGCTTCCTCCCTCCAAATTGTCCTTCCTGCCTTTCATACAGTTAATTCTTACTGCTTGATTTTTCAAATACCAAATCAAGAATGACTTTCTCTAAAAGTCTTTTCCATATGGGGTAAGTAGAGCACACTGGTTAAGAACACAGACATAAAAACAAAAATGCCAAGTCTCAAATATCAGCTCTGCTCTTTAGCTGTGTAATTTTGAACATATTACTTGACCACATTTTCCATGGTTGTTAAAGAATAATAATAATAATGTGCTTACCTTGTTGATTGTTGGGAAGACTGAGAGTCAGTGTATGCAAAGTCTTCAGAAGTGCCTACAAATTAAGCACTCGGGACTTAGTAAATATTAGCAATATTAATTACCAATTTTAAATGTTTCTAACTCCTATTTCCATTGCATTATGTACATATCATCACTTTACACTAACTTGATTTACTTGACTTTATCCTCTGTATCTTGTCAGACAAGAACTACATCTGGTAAGGTACTATCTAGTAAAGACTCAAAGAATAAGAGCTTGAATAAGTCATACAAGCTTTGACTCACTAAACACATTTCTTTGTTTCATTCAGCTGCATTCCTTAAAATTTAAGAAAAAGTAGAGGATTTGTGAAATCTTATGGCCAAATTAAAGGGAAGTATTTTCTCAAATTAAATAGCTATGCACATTGCTGTAAGAAACAAACTCAAAAAGAAATCAGACATAAAACCCATAACATTTTTGATGTCACAATGTTTGGAGACAATTTTTGGTTGTCATAACTACTTGGGGGTGAGGGTGGGAGGCATTTTCCTTTCCTCTTTATGTTTTTACCATTTAAAAGAATGTGGTAATAGTTTTTAACCTAATTCCATTGTCATTTGTGATTAATACTGAAAAGGCTTCTGGAGTTAAAAAGAACTTTTGTAAGTATGTGGGCAAGAGAGACTTTAAAACTTCTGCAGGGAAACCTTAGAGCAAAACTTCAATTATATTATTTTCTTAGACTTTAAGTTTCTTATTCAAAAGTCACAATTTGATTTCTATGGAAGATGACAAAAGAAAGGATAAAAATTTATTGACTATCAGACATTTTTACAAATGCTCTGTCTCCTAATCTTCACAGAACTGAATTAGACATTGTATTAGACCAATTTCTTCAGAGAAACAGAACCAGTGGAGATACAAATATATTTAATATAATCACGTATATATACACATATATGTATATGTACATGGAAAAAGAGAGAAATAGTTTCATTGTGAGGAACTGGCTCTTATAATTATAGACTAACAGTTCTATGATCTGCAATCTACAAGTTAAAGACTCAGAAAGCTAACAATAGTTCAAGATAGCCCCAGGCCACCCATCATGGTCACTGTTGGTGTAAATCCCAGCACAAGGGAGAGGGCTAATCTCCCAACTCAAGCAGTAAGGCTGAGAATGCACGTTCCCCCTTAGTCCACATTTTTGTTTTATTCAGTCCCTGGGTGCTCTGGATGAAGTCCATCCATGCAGGGGAGGGCGATCTGTTTTACAAAACTTATTGACTCAATCGCTAATCTCTTTTGGAACCACCCTCACAGGTACAACCAGAAATGAAGTTTAATCAGATATCCAAGCATCTCACAATCAAGTCAAGTTCTCACATAAAATTAACCTTCAAGACATCCCTATTTTTAAATGAAGAATCTGAGGTTTGGAGGGTTAAATAACTTGCCAAAGATTACGTGCATCACAAGTGTTGGTCTGAGTTCAAAGACATGCTTTTCTAAGCCCTAGAGCATCATGTTCTTCTACTGACCTAGCAGTTCTTAATCGGTGATTTTGCCATTTAGGGGACACAATGTCTGGAGACATTTTTTGTTGTCCTACCAGTTGCAGGTAGAGTGGATCTTGCTACTGACCTCTAGTAGGGAGAAGTCAAGGATGCTGCTAAATATTCTATGGTTCACAGGACAAGCTCCCTCCCCCAGAAAGATTTATCCTGACCCAAATATAATAGTATCAAGACAAAGACAGTATGCACTAAACTATTCTATTTTGTGTTCTAAAATAATAGAATATCAATAATGTGCTAATCTAAAACATAATTGACTATAGTTCCATAAATCTAATAAATGCTGGTGGTGTCAATGAATGCTAGAATAATGAATGATTGGAACCTAGAAGAAAGAAACTGAATTTTTCATTACTCTTTACAATTAGCATCCACTAAGAGAAAAAAGTAGTTTTAAATCATCACCAATAGTAGAAAGGAAATAAATTGTACTCATATACTCCTAGTATTAAATACCATATATAAAATATTTTAGTTTGATACAATAAAATCATAGAACATAATTTTAGTGGTTCTAATAATTTAAGGCAAAAAGATAGCAGCAGTTTTTGGCTTATGAGATTCATAGAGCTATTTTAGAATTATAAAGCATTAGGCCTAGATGATCATCTAAATAACCCTCTAAACTTTTCATTACTTAAAAAAATTGTGTCTGAAAGAATAAGTGACTTGCCCAGATCTCTTGATTAGTTAAGGACAGTGCTAAAGTCTAAGACCAGCTCTCCCCATAGCTTGATGTTGATCTTTTTCATTGTAAGATATTTTTCAATATAACTGAATTATTAGAGCTTCTTGGGGGAAGAGAAATGCTACATGTTTTTTATTTAAACAGGTTCTATGTTCAGGGAAACTGAATTTCTCTGCTTTTGCCCCACTTAAACTGCAAAAGGCATCATTGAAAGGGACTTTTGATAGTCAATAACTCACCACCAAACTTCTGTAATAAGCCTTTATTTGCCAACACAGAAAAACATATGCCAAGTGCGCAAAATCTTAGACTTAAAAATATTTGGAGCTCTTTAATTAAAAAACAAGGGTAAATTCTGTATTTTTCCAACACCTGTTTTGTGCGCCCCCCCCCCCACCTCCCTGCCCACCCTCAGGAACATATTTGTGTAAGAGTTAAATGTAAACCTTTATTTGCAAAAGAGCTGGAAAAGAGAAGAGGGGCCAGGAAAACTGGGTTCAAGCCCAGTTTCCTTTCTTAACAAGCTGTGACTTGGAGCATGTGCTTTGCAGCCTTTCTAGGCCTGTTCATCTGTCACATAATAAGGTTGCTGCAAAGATAAATAGTACCCCATTTATAAATCTATTTGGTAAACCTGAAGCACTTTGATAGTATAAACTTCTACCATCTCTTATATATAATTATCAGTTCTAAATAATGTTAGTGTAAATTTATAATTGATGCGAGCATATTTTTCACTGTGAGTACTCTGAATTTCTGCTTAAGTAATATATAGTCATTTTCTGAGAAATCCTGTAGTGGAATTATGCTTAAGTCTCCAGGTTGAGAATGTTGTTATTTTCATTAAAACTTGGGATTGATTAGTTCATTTAAAGTCATTGAGTTATTCCCCTACATGCAATCCTAAATCATCTTCTATGTAGAGCTTAATTCTCCATCCTTCTGACACACTCTTCCCTAGTTTAGGTGGCCCACACTCTGGGTGCATTTGAATAGTTGATGTGGGAAAATGTGTTCTTATTTTCTTCCAATATGATGAAGAAATACTTACAGTCTCCTTTTCTACAACAAAAAGAATTTCATTTGCTAGTTAAAACCAAAAACCCCATAGTAATTCCTATGTGCCTTAATAACAATAATAATGGGACTAGAAATCATCTGTTGATTAAAGGAGGCAGACAAAAATATATGCATATATAGCCACTCCACACTAAAATTCCAGTACTGTGATAGGTAAAGAATGATAATAACATAAACTCACACAGACAAAAGAAATGAGGAGGAGATAAAATGAATAGAAGAGATCAACACATTTTTAGAAAACAAAAAGCAATTGGAAGGACAGGAAAAGCTTAAACTGAAGGCTTTCAGAGGAGGGTACCATAAGCAGAAAAGCCAGTTCTTGAGGATATGCTCCATGTAAACATGGGAGAAAACCAAGAAAGAAAAACAGATGGGGTGTAGAAAGTAAGAACTCAAACACAAGAAAAGGACAAAGGGGGCTCTAGGGGGGTGGACAAGAGATCCTGGGAAAAGCACCAGGACTTGCAGTCAAAAGGAGCAGAGAAAAGGTGCTGGAAAGGACGTCACCAAGAGGGGAAATGGGACTTGGAGATTTGCAGATGGTTTGTCGTAGTTTTCTTGTTGTGATTGTTACCCCACTGATAACGAATGCCAGGCTGTCTCGGTTCCCTTGGCCTATAAAAGGAAACAGAATTTGAGGAGAAAGAAAGTGTTTTAATTTGTTGACAAATTAAGGAGGGCAGCAGACTCATGTCTGAAAGACACCGTCCTGCCCTTTGGCAGAGGGTGGAGTATTTATCTAGAGTTACAAGGGAGTCGAAGGGGAGTGGGCAAGGATCGGCATGTCCATCGTTGCAACACAAGTATCCTGAGATGTTGGTTGGTGCCAGCTGGCTTTCGCCATCACCTGGTGGCCAGCAGTTCCGATCTTATCTTCCTAGTGGTGCTCCTTTTCTTCTAAATGTGAGAAAACAAAGTTGGTAATCCTAGAGGGTAAATAAAGAATATAGGAATGCTTATCTGGTTGGACAGAAAGAGAGACATGTCCTTCATTAATGTATCAGTACTAAAAGAAATGTTTGTTGTTGGAAGGAAAAGTGATTCCATAGAACAATATATAAAAACCAAGGAAGGAAACAACTTCAATAGTCAAGCAAAACAAAATGTTGTTCAAGAAAAGAAATTTCTATATGACTCCACACATAAAATGACTACTCAGGGCAGCTGTGAAGAATAATTACATTTTCAGAAATATTGAATGGTTTTTTAGGTTTATGAAAAAATATATTTAAGTCCATGTATCTTCTGTCCCACAAACATCCATCCATACAACTCCTTGCAACAAAGAATTCATGTTTTAAACACACTTGCATTATTTCAACTCTAAAGGTTTATTCTGAGTATACAGAATATTTTAACAATGATGTAAACAAGAATTGTGCTATAATTATTTTAGGGAGACAGGGAAGGGGAAGAAAAAGGAGGAGTATGTGTGTGTACGCCAATGTGTTACGTTTGTGCCTACATGTGTGTTGTCTATGAAGTGTTAAATCAGTAGAAAAATGTGATAAATGAGTAGAATTATGGTAAGTACTAATATGTTTTTAAATATTCATTTAACCATGTTATTTAGAAATATTGAGGTAACTTGTAGAAGAAACTGCTTAATTTTTCATAAATCTGAATGTATTCTTTAAAGTTCTGTGCATGTATTCATGTATAAAACTAAGATTTCCAAAATAAATTTTTTTTAATCTGCTATTTCTTAGAGGTCCAGAACATCTCTGTTAAGACTAAACACTGTCTCCATAATCCCAGGCAGTTTGGGTTCCCAGATTTAGGGATACTGTACAAGAAAATATAGAAAGCTCACAATTTTTTAAGAGTTCATCTGGAGGACAATTTACTTGGTTTCTTTGAGTCTCTTTGTCTCTTATCTAAAAACTAAACTAAACAAAAAAGTTAGTTTGGAACTTTCTAAACTCAAACACAAAGCAAACAACCCAAGTGACACAGACCAAGTACAAAGCCAGCATCCCCTATAGATAGTCCTTTCTCGGGTGCAGCCAACTGTCGCTATGAAGGCCTGTGACTGCTCAAAGAGCCAATCTGGATTTTTATGTGAAAACTTCAAATTTTAAAATGCTGTTTTTAATATGCACAGTGCTGAACAGACCGGCCTGTCTTCTGGCCACTACCAATCAATATCACATTGGGTGACATTGTCACAGATTGTCAGTGTCATATCACTGGATCAGATGAACATTCGTGACCTCCCAACGACATTGCAGTAGCATTCCTAAAAATGTTCATTGACTATGTACACATCATCACCACCAGAAAGACAGTTTGCTTTATCCAAACCTGACATACCAAATTCATTCACTTAACTGACTTTTATCTTCACTGTGAACACACATGAATCTTAAGACCCAAAATCAGCATATAGAAAGCCTTGATTAAAGGAAGCACAATCATAAGCAAATTATGCAAAACCCAGCTGGGCCAAAAAAACCAAGGAGTTTGTTTTGTTTTTTTTTAACAGGAACACAATTGGGTAAAAACTGTCATTAATCCCTCCTTTCAGATGTGTCCTTCCAACAATTGCCTTTAAATACAAAGGACAACAATAAGCTTACTATTTGCTAGGAAGATTACCTTCTTAATCTGTTAATTACCTGCTAATTGTCTTCTTGGTTCACAGGTCTAGGAAGCATGAAGACTGTGCTTTTTTTCCTCTACATTTTGGGAACTACAGCTGCAATCCCGGTAAATAAACTCTCTTCTGTTATTACATCTCTGAAGTTTACTTTAGGAAATTCCATTTAAAATAAACTGTTCTTACGTAGTGGTCTGAGAGTCTCTTTATTTTAGTCATATTATCCAAATTGTCCAAGCAAAGAATGAATAGATTAAAAAATTGAGATTAAAAAAATGGCTTAAGCCAGATGGAGAAAGACAAACACATACCTGATTTCACTTATATGTGGTATATAGAGAGGAAACAGATGAGTTAAATAAAACAAAAAAACATTTGGACTATAAGACCAACTAGTAGTTACCAGAAGGAAAGGGGTAGAGTGGTGGGTCAGTGGGGCTTAAGGATACAATTACATGATGAAGGGTAAACTTGGACTTGTAGTGGTGAACTTAATATAGTATATACACGTGTTGATTTTAAATGATGCATGCTAAAACTTATGTTATAATGCAGTGGTGTAGTGCAATTTTACATCAATAAAAAAATAATAATGTTTCTTTCAGAACTTGCAGGTTCTACAGGATATAATAAATATGCAGTTGAAAGTGTTGAATATCAGTTTGTTAGACAGAAAATGTGCCCCAGAATCAAAAAGAATAGGAAGAGATATATTTTCCTGTGAAAACTCATTACTGTGGTATGATAAACCTAAGAAATTAATATGAAAAACTTTACCCAAATTCTTCAGGTGCATTTCCTTCAAGATCAAATACATACTAAGAAATTCTAAGTCTGAAATAAAAACAGGAAGCACTGTGTTAAAGGGCAGGTATGGTGAGCAGAAATCAGCTCCTGAGTCATCCATGGGGGCTATGTCCAAGCAAATAGGCTGAAAGCAGACAGAACTAGAACTTTTTTCCTTCCTGGTCAGATATACTGGTCCCACCATTCACACAAGAAATCAGATCATTTGAGGGCCTCCCTGGTGGCCCAGCGGTTGAGCGCTGTGCTGTGGAGCTGTCAGCAGCGGTGATGCGAGTTCACGCCCAGCCGGGGAGAATCCCACATGGTGCGGACCTCTCCTGCCTCGCCCGCTGCTCCTCTCAGCAGTGTATTTCTGATCTGCCTGTTCTGCTCCCCACTCTGTCTCTGGTGAAGCCTCTCGCCACCCCACAGCTCTGGCCTGTACCCAGCTTGTATTAAAAAAAAAAAAAAATCAGATCATTTGAGACCAGCAGCAGCCTCAAAATAACTGGAAAGTTAATATATAAACATAAAATGGAACTCTGGGTGGCATAATCATTTGGTTGTCCCCCCAAGTGATCTGTATCATCCCTCATCAATCCAAAGAACTTGTGCAATTTTTTTCTTTTTCACCGAATGGTGGAATCTACTTCCTTGAAATAGACAAAACTATTATCTCTTGTCTTGCTCCCTCTCCACATCGAAGATTCTGTCCTTGCTTTTGGGGGAGCTGTGTGGCATGGCATTCTGGTTGACAGATGTCAGCAAAGACAAACACCATGCCACCCACACCAAGCAGTTCTTAGAAAACAGAACTGTCGACCACCACTGAGGATCAAGCTTAAGCGGTGAGGCGCTGCTCCCGATGAAACCGTACGGTGTCTTCTGAAACTGCAACAGCAGGGAAAATTATAGCCAGCACAGAAAGGAACTCCCACAGAACCATTGTTTTCTCTTGAAATGTGTTTTTCCCTTGCAGCTGTTGCTGCTATGTAAACAGGCATAAAATGTGGTATTGAACCAAATGTTTGAATGACATGCCTGAGTATAAATATATGCAGCTGTTTCCTTTTTAGGACAATTTGTTATTAGAGACCCAGCCAAGTGCTAAAAAGCTTAATATCAATATCTTCTCATAAGATTTACCTATTAAAAATCTTGTATCACGTCTCCCTCCTGCCTGAATTCTCCAACTGTAAATGGATTCTGTGTGGTTAGGAGATTCCACACAGATTTCCAGAAGGTATGTTGTCATAAATGTTAGTATAATGATAAAGCAGAATCTCTGTTTCAGAAAATTTCAGAAAGTAGATGAACTGCTGTGGTTTTTATGTACTTCTCCACTTTGCAGCAGGGGGAGGGATAGCAGAGGAAAAGGGGTGCAGAGAGGAGGAGCAATTCTCCAGTAACAACCCCAGATCTCCTGCATCCATTTCTCTCCATGATACCCCTGCCAACAAGCTACGATGGTCCCCATTATTTCTCCTTTCCCCTGTCAAAAATGGCATCTCTTGAAACTTTTTCAACTATGATGACTCTTCTTAACGGAAAAGATTAGAAGATGCAAGAAAACAAACCATATCTAAAGCAAATCCTGTACTCTACGTCTTTTTTTACATTACACAATCAGCACTACAAGACCTGTTGAAAGAGTGAGATGAGTTATTCCATATAGAACTTAAGCTTTACATTTCCCCAGGTCTACCTGACATTTGAGCATCCAGGTCTCTTTCTAATAAAAATCCCATCTGATACCTCCCTAAGATGTCAGATAATTCATATTATTACCAAATATTACTTGTTACTAGCAATAGTAATTTTTAACTTGGATAATTCCTTGATATTTATAAAACATTTTAATTTAATTTTAGAGTAGCTGTATTTTTTTAAGTTGCATTTATTAGGGTAATATTGATTTACATCACAGTATGACTTAGGGGTACAGGTTTACACTTCTAAAACTGTGTATTATTTTACCACATCCACCACCAAAGTCCCAGTAATCTTCCGTTAGACCCTCCCCGACCTGTGCTCCTACCATACCACCTACCCCTTTTAGAAACCTTATTCACAGTTCAATGTGATCTTCTCCCTCCTGATCTTACTTCTTCCCCTTCTTCTTCACCTCCTCTTCTTCTCCTGGATGGCTCAGATCTATAGTCAGCTTTCATTGTTTGTCTTTGTCTCTCCTTTTGCTTGGTTTCTCTATATTCCACAAATAAGTGACATCATTGGGTATTTATTTTTCTCCTTCTGACATATTTCACTTAGCACTATCCCTTCTAGCTCCCTCCATGTTGCCACAAATGGTATGAGTTTATCTGATAGCTGAGTAGTATTCCATTGTGTATAGATACCACATCTCTTTGATCCAGTCATCTGTTTGGGGGCATTTAGATTGTTTCCATATCTTGACTCTTGTAAATAGTGCTGCAATAAACATAGGAGCACACATTTCTTTTTGAATTAATGCTTTGTATTCTTTGGATAGATTCTTAAGAACGGAATTGCAGGGTCATATGGCAGATCCATTTTTAGTGTTTTTGAGGCTCTCTACATAGCTTTCAATGGCAAAAGAGACAGTAAAACCGAATGAAGAAACACCCTGCTGAATGGGAGAAAATGTTTGCACATCACACATCTGACAAAGGACTGATATCAAAGATGTACAAAGAGTTTTTACAACCCAATAAAAACAAACAACACAATTTAAAAAATAGCAGAAGAGCGAAATAGGCACTTCTCCAAAGAAGACATACGGATGGCAAACATGCACATGAAACATTGTTCACTCATTCTCATTGCATCATCTCAGCCTTCATCTATGTCTTCAGTCTTGCTGGGAATAGCAGAGCCAGTGTCCTTGTGGAAATAATACTCTATAGTGGCTCTTCCCATTAGACTGGGTGCTGCTTCACAGTTTTAGAAATTGTATCTTTATTAAAAGATTTGTTGGTGGCTATGCATTTGATAGTGTTAAGAAAGTAACACATGTTAAATAAAAGGTTTATAACCTTTTTTGCTTATTTCAGAGTACTTAAAAGTTAAGAAATGAAAAATGTGATGCCTTATTGTTAATTTGATTTCAATTTTCTGCTAAAGAATACTCTGTAAAGTATGAATGCTTTCTAAAAGTCTAAAAATCAAAGAATGTAATTCCAGAACTAAAGATTACTACTATTGAAATCATTTTTGCTCTATTTTCAGCTAGTCTCTGCATAAATAACTTTTTCTTAAACATATATGGGATCCTGTTTTCCCTTGAAATTGCATTCAGGTCATTTGTGTATAGCCTTAAAAAATTTATAGACTGTCTTTTAGTTGATGTTGTGAATACAGTATATTGCTACTAAAATTGATAATAAGAGTAACTATAAATTTTAAATATTAGCATCTAGATATGAATGACACAAGCTGTTCTTTAATTTTTTCAGACAAATTCAAGGTTCCTATCTGATGATTCCAAACCAACTGCTGATTCCTTGAGTTCCACCCAACAAGTTGAAGTGTTGGTAACACCTGAAAATACTGCAATCCCCACTGTAAGTGTTGAAGATGAAGAAAATGAAAAGGAAACTGCAGACTCTGTAGAAGACTATGGCAACCATAAGGTAAAAGTAACCTGAGTATACAATTAAAAAAATTGTAATTTTTTAATTCCCCAAAGTTCTCAATTTGAAAGCAAAATCAAGGGTATTACCTCTGTCTAGCTCAGTTTAGTAATTTTTTAAGGAGGATGATCATGTCAAATGTCTCCAATGGTAGAAATTTGTGAGTATTTTGAGTTATACTCCTTTTGCTAAGATATTTTATCATTGTTTCATTTCACAAAATTCGGACTCAGGTTAAACATGTAGCTGCAAAATGTGAAGAAATCAGTTCACATGATAGTTTGTGAATAAAAATAATAATGAATATTAAATAGTGACAAGTGAATTGTAAGTATGATATAGATGTTATATTATCATGTGTTTTCAAGACTTAACTTTTTTTTTAAGGCTGAAAATTCTTCAATACTAACATCAAAGGAGGAAGGCAGTGACCAGTCAGCAGATCAGGAACAGAATTACAATTACAACCAAGAGCTGGGATTAAAGAATCAAGAGGAAAGTGGCAGTGATATCAGTGAGAATTTGGAGGATGCACCAACTGAAACAACATTGGACCTAGGCGATGATACGAGTGAGCCTGAAAAGAAAATACTCCCAGAGAGCACTGACTTCCCTGCTGCTGGTGTAAGTTCCATTGTAGATTCTCACCAACAAGAAAGCACCACAGAGAAAAACCATGAACAACCTATAAGTGATTCAAATCCTCAGTTGAACAGAAGCAGCAAACGTAGCCAAGACCTAAGTGATCAAGGAAACCAAGAGCAGGATCCAAATATTCCCAGTGGAGAAAAGGAAGAAGAAAAAGAGTCAGATGAGGTTGGTACCCACAATGAAAACCAAGAAAGCGAGAGCGACTTTCCCAAGGAGCAGTCTGACAGCAAGCAAAAAGAAGATAGTACCCAATCTGATATTTTTGAAGAGTACACTCAACCAACTCAAGTAAGCAAGATGCAGAAGGATGATTTTGAACAGGATAATCAAGAACAAGAAGATGATAACACCAATGCAGAAGTGGAAGCAGAAACTACATCACAAGTCAATAAACACAATCAAGGTACTGAATGGCAGAGCCAAGAGGAGAAATCTGGCCTGGAAGTAACCAGCAGCCATGAAAAGAAGGATGGAAAGACTGTTTCCGAGGCCTTGCTCATAGAGCCTGCCAACGATGGAGACATCACACCCAGAAATCATGGAGCTGATGATGAAAGCGATGACAGCCCCAGGCACAGTGCAAGTGATGACTACTCCTTTCCAAGCCAGACTTTCCCGGAACATGAAAAAGCTCAAGCCAATGACCATCACATCAAAAATGAGGAGCAAAGAGAAAGAGCACATGAGAATGAGAATGTAGATGCCAGTGATCCTGGAAAACACCAAGAGGTGAGATTATTTAAAATACAGTGATGTTTGTCAAGTAAGCAGTTAGCTTTGTCAAGAAAGAAAAACAGCTATAATAGGACATAATGCACAGCATGGTGACTATAGTTAATAACGCTGTATTACATATTTGAAAGTCACTAAAAGTGGATCTTAAAAGTCCTCTTCACAAATATATATATATAAAACAATGAGTGGGGGTGGATGTTAACTAGACTTATTGTGGTGATCATTTCACAATACATACAAATATTGAATCATTATGGAATCAATATTTTATATGTCAATTCTATCTCCATTAAAAAAATGAAATAATACTAAGAAAAAAAACTAGCCATGACCTTTCTCTGTGCTCTCAGACTTCTGTATGTATCTTTATGGTTCATTACTGAAATATGTTATAATTACTTATATTTTCTCTCCATCTCCATCATTAAGCTGTGAATGCTTGTTTTTTATTTAAGTTCCCCTAGAAGCAGACCCTGGATTTTAGTGCGATCTATTTAAGAATAATTCAGAGAACAAAGAAGAGTGGAGAGGGGATACAGGAAATTAATACAAAGAAAATTAATACTGTTGTATCAGTAAGGTCATTCTTCTGACTTATCCCTTTTGGAGAGTAAAGGAGCAAGGGCATTTATATAGACTGAGAATTGCTAAGATGAGTGCTAATTTCCCAGCACTTCCAGTCTGTCCTTTGAGAGGTCAAGTAGATTTCCATGGTTTTCTAGGCACAGAGATGCAGCTACTGTAGCTGAAAGTCCTGGACCTACTAGATGATATATTTAAACATATAGGAATGGTGGGAGACAATGGCCACTGCAGCTCTGATTCATTAAAAGCAGGCACCATGTTATACTCAAGTTGAATCACCAGTTCTAACAAAATGTCTCTAACGTGAGATCCTGAAATGTTTAATGAATTAGCTATAAAGATTAAGAACAGCTTCAGGTACAACTTCATTAAGCAAACACAAACCTAAATGATCATCAGAAAACCGTAAGCAGGATGGGAGTAAAGTTGGTTGTTTAATTAATAATTTAGAGCTTTCATGCAAAACGCTGGCAGCAACCCACCAAGAACTTGACACAGCTTTTGCTGAGGAAGGTCAATATTAACCTCTTACTGAGACCTATTCTGAAGTAGGCAGTTTCTAATGCTGTGGAAGCCTGGTATGAAATCTTTGCCAACAGCTTCTTAAGATATGAGTAGAATGACCATACAACAGCTACAGTATTATCCGATAATACTTCATTTCTACTGTTTTCCAAAATCCACAAGGGACATACCAATTTTGCTCCTGATATTAATTCTAATTTTTACTGGAGATACAACACTGAATTCATCTTTACTGTGCTGATGGAGATAGAAATGGCCCCTGTTTCAGGACAGTTACTATGTCCACAGTTGTGACTGATATCTCTCTTTTGAGATCTGGAATAATGTGGATATGAAAAGCTCTCTGAAGGTCTGCCTAGGGGAAATGTAAATTATGTAATGGCTTTCCCTTCAGTAGACTTTAACTTCTGCTGTTATTATTATACAGGCCAAAAAAGCAGAAGGCTCACCTCACGAAGATGGAGGTTCAAGCGAAGACAACGTGAGGGTGTCCATTGTTGGTGAGTGTGAGCTAAGGAAGCCCTCTGGGACTTCATCAACAAGGGAAGGAGTTAAAGATCAGCAATATGGTTTCCCAGGCCTTTTATTTCTACATAACCACTCCTACACAGAGGTGTTCCTTTCCCCAGTTCTCCCCCAGGAAATAGCCCCATAAATTGTTGACATTTTTCTGCCCACATCTGATACACAAGTACAGGTAAAATGTGTTCACATCCTAGAATCTTGTTGCAATAGGACTGTGAAAGCTGAACATCTTTTCTCTAAATCCTTTTGTTTCTGAGAACTAATTCTACCTTACTTATTTTCAAGTCTATTACATGCTAGTGAATTTAGGTCCCATTTAGAAGTAACAATGAATTTCCTATCACATATCATAGTCACAAACCTTGTGAATTTCAACACAATAAATTTCTCCTGGCTCATTTAATGTCTGACCAATGAGCACAGCATTGCATCAGACACTTGACACTGATCATCACAGGCAGGCTGCGAAGAGCCATTTGGGGCTTTTAAAGCTGCTGTTCAAACTGCACAGAAAACCTGAACTATAGTACAAAACAGTCTGATGCCAGAGGGCCCACCTGCAAATTAACACATCCATCAAATGGTTTCTACTGTTTTCCTAAATGTTCTCTCTCTGTTTTTTTTTTAAAGATTTATTTATTTATGCATACAAGATCTGGGGTGTAGGACAGAGGTATGAGGGGTGCTGTGTGTGTGAGAGGATTCACCAGAGACAGACTAGGGAGCAGAACAAGGAGACTGACTGAAATTCTCTGCTGAGGGGAGCAGCAGGCGAGACAGGAGAGGTCTGCTGCGCCATGTGGAAATCTCCCTGGCCAGGGTTCGAACTCATGATGCAGGGGCTGCTGACAGCTTCATATGCTGAGACTTAACCCCTTGCACCACCAGGGGGGCCCCAAATGTTCTCTCTTATTAATGGAGAATGGAGTGCATTATCTTGATAATTTTGAGTTTGCATACTCAATTAGCTTTCTCTCGTTTCCATCCATTTTTTTTTTTTTCTGTTAGATTCTTGCATGAACTTCCAGTGTAAAAGGGGGCACATGTGTAAGGCTGATCAGCAGGGAAAACCCCACTGTGTTTGCCAAGATCCAGTGACTTGTCCTCCTACGAAACTCCTTGACCAAGTAGGTATTCTGAAAACTGGTCTCACAGAGCCACAGATCATTGATAATTTGAATGAAAGTAGTTTGCAATAGAAAGTTTTTGTTTAAAAAAAAATAAACATCCAGGTTATCATCTAATATTTAAAGGGATACTGAATAGACCCAAATGCCAGCAAAATTAAAGTTCAGCTGTCCCCTGAAAAGGTAGTGATGGTATTGATCTGTAGAACATCTGCCACTTTTATTATGCTGAACTTATAGAGGGCTAAATTGTCATCCTCATTTTTATAATTAGCTGTTCTTTGTGCCAAGAAGTGATTATAATATTAATGACCTCACCTCCCTGACCACATCTTTGGTA
Source organism: Scalopus aquaticus (assembly GCA_004024925.1). Taxonomy (NCBI): domain Eukaryota; kingdom Metazoa; phylum Chordata; class Mammalia; order Eulipotyphla; family Talpidae; genus Scalopus; species Scalopus aquaticus. The sequence continues at coordinate 92,115 of PVIJ01005109.1, forward strand.
TAGCAGTTATCAGCCAGCCTATGAGCTTTAAAGAGAAGAGTGTGTTCCCAATGACCATTTAGAAAGATATTTCTTTGTTTTTTTTCTTGATTGTCTTTCCTAGGTTTGCGGCACTGACAATCAGACCTATGCTAGCTCCTGTCATTTGTTTGCCACTAAATGCAGACTGGAGGGGACCAAAAAGGGACACCAACTGCAGCTGGATTATTTTGGAGCCTGCAAATGTAAGAATTCATCATCACTGCCAACCACAGTTGCTGAGAGCGTTTGGGGTTAATTTATGCATCTATGAGTTGTGTGTGTGTGTGTGTGTGTGTGTGTGTGTGTGTGTGTGTGTGTACACTCATATATGAAAACAGGACAAAGTTAATGTAGTTCTGGGCTTCGGCTGCACATTAACATCAACTGAGTAGACTTGAAAAAATAAGAAGACTGCCCAGGCTTTAAAGATGAAAGATTTTTATTTAACTGAACCAGTTGGACTTTGGCATTGTTTTTTCATTTGTTTTTAAAATAATCTGGACAATCCTAATATGTAGTTAGGGCTCAGAACCACTATGATAATATCATCCATTTAATAAATGAGATGAGTCACTGGAATTTTGCTAAATTATTTTGCTCTCTTCCCAACTTAAGTTAAGCCTTGGCCAGGAAGTTTTATGGCAACACATTCTTCCAGCAGCTTTTTTTTTTTTAATTGTCTGCCTTACCCGGGATATTCTCAATTATGCTTGAAAATCTTCATCATTAAATGAGTCTCCACATTAGCGGTGTTCGCCTATGTTCATAGTTCCCTCCTTCTGATACACGAGTGGATTAAACCTCTCAACACCCTTGACACTAGGTGTGGCTGCATGAGTTGCTTTGGCCCATGAAATTTGAGCAAAAGTAACCCATGGGAGATCTGGGCAGATGCATTTAAGAACTTAGGTGTATGGTTCTCCATGTCTCCTCCCCCTAGTGTTGAGATAGTTCATTGTCACTATGAACCCCAAAACTCTCTCTTTGAACCCTTTGAACAGAACTCTCCTGCCAACTGGTATTGAGCTTCTATCAGGACCAAAACTAAAACTATCATTTCTTTAAACCACTGAGTTTCAACATTCTTTGTTACCACAGTATAAACTAACTTGCTCCTTTTTCCTCTTTCCCCCTAGTAAATAGCTCTTGTATCCTTCCCTAAATTCCAACTTCTCTGATTCCACAGCAGTGGCTTTTAATCCTGGCTGTACATCAAATTTATTTTAGGAGTTTTTAAAACTCCCTGATGGCCAGACTCCACCCCAGGCCAATCAAATCAAAATTTCTTTGAATGGCAGCTGGAGTCTGGTATGTTTTCAAAACACGCCAGGAAATTCTGATGTGCTACTAGGGTTAAGGACCACTGTTGCTATAATGGGACATCGAGGGTCTCAGTCACCGCAAGCTGTTGAGCCTGATGTTTTGACAACTTGCCATAGGACAGGAGTAACACCCAGAGGTTGAAATCTATTTCCTTTCTGCTTGGGACAGCTATTCCTGCTTGTACGGACTTTGAAGTGACTCAGTTTCCTCTAAGGATGAGAGACTGGCTCAAGAATATCCTCATGCAGCTTTATGAACCTAACCCTGAACACACTGGATACCTAAACGAGAAGCAGAGAAATAAAGTAAGTTATCCATGGGTTGGCCACCTATGTGCCTACAGGGCCTGAGGAACAATTTGTCAGGTGAGGGGCTAACCTTCCCTGAATATCAGCTTGTCTCGCCACTCCTGGTTTGCCCACAGGGATTGACAGAATAGCGGTGGTCACCATTTATACCTCAAGATTTGGGACACTACCAAACCACCCCATTCCTGGGCAAAGGCCAACCTCTGGCTAGGCAAAGTGACCCTCCATTGACACTTATATATTCAGGTCCAATCATATGATTTAAATTTAAACATCTCATAGACCAAACATAGGTTTATGGCCTATGGCAAGTTCATTACTCACAAGGTCAGTAATACAATAAGATTAAAAATTTCAGAATATTGATCCCAGAAGTTTGCAGGGGAAATGCATTTATTAAATAACAATTGAGTGCCTTTAATAACAATAACAATTGTTATTAAATAACAATAGGTCCTTAGAACTGACTGACATACTGGAGGCACAACAGTAATCAAGCAAAAATCTTTGCTTTCATGAACTTATATTCTAGGCAAAGAGACAGATGCTAATAAAAAAGTGTATATATACATATAAACATATATGTATATATACAACACGCATATATGTATATATACGCATAAATTAAATATGAACATACAAGCAAATATATAAATGTATATCAAATAAATGTTTAGATAAATATATGTATGTGTCAGATGAGATGAAACATGTTATGAAACAAAAATGAAAGGAGAAGGGTCTGTATTTACTGTGTCAAATGTAATTTACAGGTTGTGAGATGAGGACTAAGAGTTGGCCACTGATTTTACGTGTGAGTGTCATAGCTGAGTCTTACTGGAGCTGTTTCTAGAATGTGGAGAAGAAAAATCTGGGTGGGCAGAGTTCAAGAGAGAATAGAAGTAAGCCTGTGGAAGCACCAAGTATGGATAAAATACTCAAGATGTTTTTGTAAAAGGGGAAAGTGCAATGGGAAGGGAATGTGAGTACAAGAGACCCCTCTATCCATTGCAGGATATCCATTGTAGAGGATGTTTGTATGCTTCTGGAAAGAACCATCTACTGAAGTGTCCAGCTGCCGCAGGATGTCTTTGGGTAGATGAGAAGAGTGGGCTTAGATTAGGAGACAGGAAGTTCAGCAAAACAAAGAGGGAAGATGGTAGCTATAGTATTGGGAAGAGTAGAAATTCTGTTTGCTTTGTTCCAATAAGTTAATGGTTAATGTTCCAAATGGATACTTTTATATGCCTTGCCCAAAAATAATTTCTGTCCTCTCTCTTCAATACATCATCATAGAGAGCACCGAGAACAATAGGTACAAAAATGGAAATTTCAGTAGGGTGGCCAAAGCAATGTCTCATCAGAGCTAAACTGAGACTGAGTGGGCACTGGATAGAAATATTTGGAGGATTAAGGATGGAGCAGGCCAGTGGGGGAAGAAAAGGGGGAGAGTCAGATGTTTCACAGACTATTTAACAATTTTGCTGAGGTTAGTTCATTTCTTTTCATTAAAAGTGTTGTAAGTAGTTTTAAGGAATTGGATGAACACTGCTTGATTAAAAGAGCAAAAGAGATTTAAATGTCTTTTTTAAAAGTCATTTTTAAATGTTAGCTGTTATTCTATGTAGAAATAAGAGAGACTGTAGTGTTAAATGGAAGGCATTTAATTTGTCTTATATGTAGACTTATTTTCCTGTCCCATTACTCATCAAGCAAAGCTTAACAAGTGATATTTCCATTACACTTGTCTGATTCTGATGATCTCTCTTTCTAATCCTAGGTCAAGAAAATTTACCTGGATGAAAAGAGACTCTTGGCCGGGGACCATTCCATTGACCTCCTCTTAAGGGACTTTAAGAAAAACTACCACATGTATGTGTACCCTGTGCACTGGCAGTTCAGCGAACTTGACCAGCACCCAGTGGACAGGTAAAAATCCTTGACTTTCCCATTACTACATTATCTAGCTAATAGAATATCTAGCTATCTATACAAAGAAAGTCTAAGCAAATTGAGGAAATTTCCCAGTTCCATTTTAGAACGCTGAAATGGCAAGTGTAATTAGTCCAAACACAAAACTCCTTTGAAAGTCATAGAATATGGTCACACCACAGTGCGTACCCAGGTGCACATGGTAGGGCCCAGCCCCCAGCAGACATCCCTTCAACTCTCTCTCATTCTTTTTTTTTTTTAATTCAGTTAAAAAAACTTTAATAGGATTCATGTGCAATAGAGAGAAGAGAAAGAATATAGCTAAAATAGTTTCCCCATGAAACACCCAAAGTTACCCATCCCCGTGTGGGTAAATGCCCAGCTGAATGGGATTACCCAAAGCAGGGCCACTGAGGCCTTAGCTTGCCACAGTCTAAGACACTTTATGTTGGGGACACATAGGAAAGGGGCAGAAGAGGCCAAGCAAGTCTAGAAGGAAAAGAGCAAAATCAAAACACAAGCCAGGATAAAAGCTGCTGGTCACCCTCCCCACGGGGCTCCCACCCACGTCTCTTTTAGGTATTTCCTTCCATGTCCTCCAAGTCCCTGTGCAAGTTCTTTTCTCATTGTTGACCCTAATTTTTCAAGATAAACTGGTTGGCCCCACTTGGGTCAAGTACCTCTACATGTGGAACAATCAGATATGGCCAGTAAGTTAAGAACCAGGTTGTACAAATATGACACTGGGGCGTACTCCTATAAATTTAGGGTGAAGCAAGTGCAATTCCAAGTGAAAAAGGAAGGCTTGTGAAATGACATTGCACAAGGTGTCTCCTGTACCCATAAATACTTTGTCTCATTTGCAACTTTTCAAGAGTGTACTATCCATTTGGCTTCCTCAGCAATCTGTGGAAGAAAATGTCTGGTGATCCAAAGTGTTCATTTCCTACGTGGTTCATCAGCTGTCACTTCTTTCATTGCAGAGTCTTGACACATTCGGAGCTGGCTCCTCTACGAGCCTCTCTGGTACCCATGGAACACTGCATAACCCGCTTCTTTGAAGAGTGTGACCCCAACAAGGATAAACACATCACCCTGAAGGAGTGGGGACACTGCTTTGGAATTAAAGAAGGTAAATGCATCAGCAGCCAGGAGAAAGGGGTGACCTCTTCTCCAGATAAGCCCTGAGTCCCGCAGCCCCTGTCTAAGGGTCTGCTGGCTGTGAAACTTGGACAGAGAGGCAGAAAGGGGGCAGCATCCCAGTGGGACCCTCAGTGCTGCCCCCTACAAAGTTATTTCTTATTATCTTTATGATACTGTCTCTTCAAAGGTAACAAGGGTGAATATTTAGGCGGTAACTGCATTGAGGTCTCAGCATTTGCTAAAACTAAGAAAATTATGTGAATCCAGAGAGCAGTGCCAAATCCCAAGTGGCTACTACTCTTCTGAAGAAGGAATTTATGAAAAGGATTTTATAACCTTTTTTAATCTGGGTATTGGGCCAGGCCCTTTTTTTTTTTTAAATTAATTAGCTTTTTTTTTTAAATTGAGGTAACATTGGTTTACAACATTGTGTTGTAGAAGTATGATACCTCCCCCTTCAAATGTTACCACACTGCACCCTCCACCAAGACCCCTGCCACCCCCCACCAATAGTCCACTGTGCTCCCTCCTCACTTTATTCTTGACCCTTCCCCTCCCCCACGGTAGCCTCAGTTTTACCATCTTTTGTTTTTCCTGCTGTTGGATAGGATTCCACAAAGATATCATTGAAGTTTATGTCAGGAGTGTTTTGCTTATGTTTTCTCTCCGTATTTTATGATTTCAGGTCTTACAATCAAGTCTTTTATCCATTTTGAGTTAGCTTTGGGGTACAGTGGGTCAAACACTCAAAAATCATGCGAAGAATAAAACAGCAAGCCTGATGCTGACGATGGGAGATATCAGAAGAATCTTAGAATTTATTACCAACACACAAAGACCAGGCTTACATCCAAATTTGTGCCCAGACATTATTCCTTTCATCCAAAAGTGACCCATTCCTACATCTTCAGTGACAACAACAAAATCAAGATTCTTTCTTTACTCTCATAGTAAAGAAATATAAATTTAGACATTTGTTTTATTAGGTTGTGTCTTAATGTACTTCCTTTCCTTATCCTAAGTGAAAGTTGATTTATATGAGCAAGCATATTCTTAATAGTAAATTTTTGAAAACTGTTTAAAAAATGCGCAATCAAAACTGCTTGCAGAATGTACATCAGCAGTGAATGTCAAATCTCTAAAGCAGAGGCTTTGCGTATATGTTCGTGCAACGTGAATATGCAGCCAAGCAGTAAAGAAAAGTAAGTTCATCAAGGGTCAGAATTCCCACAAAAGAGGGCCTCCCTGGCAGCACAGAAGTTAAAGCCTCAGCATTATCAATCTATTGCCAGCCACTGTGCCCGAGTTCGATCCCTGGCCAGGAATTTAACCCACTTGGTGCAACAGCCCTCTCTTGTCTTGCCTGCTGCTCCCCTTAGCAGTGTACTTCAGCAGATCTGCCTGTTATGCTCCTCTATCTCTGGCGAATCCTCTCACCACCCCTCTCCCCAGACCTCTGGCCTACACCCCAGTTCTTTTATGCATAAATACATAAAAATAAATCTTAAACAAAATAACAATAATAATTTCCCCCAAAGAGGTAATTTCCCCAAAAGGATTTAACATTAAAAAATATATATTCTTCATGGATATGTGTAACTCTTTGAAATTAGATAGAAAGAGTTGAGAGTGTGAATCAGATTATTATTGACAAAGGAAAGCAGAAAAGAACAGTCCTTTACATCTACAATATTATTTTGTGAAATAAGCACAACAGTAATTACCAAAGAATGTATATTTTTCAAAGCACCTAGTTCTGCATTGTAGTTGTCTATTGAATACTTTCAGAAAGCTTAAAAACTTAAATTATCTCTTACATTTTCCAAAGATCAAGAATCTGGGAGTAGCAGAGCTGGATGATTCTCCTTCAGAGTCTACTCTAAGCTCACTCCTGTGGCTGTAGGCAGGAGACTTCAGTTCTCCACCATGGAGTCGTCTCTATAGGGTTGAGCACAGCCTGGCATCTGGTTCCCTGTAGAGTAAGCGATGAGAGAGCGAGAGACTGAGGCCACAATGTCTTTTTTAACCTCACCTCAGAAGTGACATACCGTTACTGCCATATGCTACTGATGACACAGACCGACCCTGCTACAATGTGGAAGGAAACTATAGGAGGGCTGATCATTAGGGGCCATCTTGGAAGCTGACAACTGTATACTATTTATACGCACTTAACACTGATCGGAAATGTCATCCCAAAATAAATGAGAACTAATTGAAGCAAAATGCAAGTTTTTATTTGGTATTTTATTAGGACTGTAGTTCAGGAGACACAAATTCAAGAAGCCCTGGAATCATGTTCTCAATTGCCTGGATGAAGTAGAGCTTATATCCACCTATAAAAGGTGGTTCTCAGGTCAGCTGTACAAATTAGGGTTAGAAGTCCACCAAGTTCTGATCGATAAACTATTATGCAAATTAAGCTACAAGTCATTCAGTTTCCTTTTGGTGCAATAACTTGAAAATCAGGTGAAAACTTTGTTGAGTAATGATTGGTCAAGTTTCCATGCTGGGCTGTCTATGACAGGCCAGCTTTGTTTTGGCTCCTTCCTGGAGGTGGATGTCTCTGGGTATACCTGGGGTCTGACCTCCAGTAGCCTCCCAGCTCTTTCTTGGCTTTATCCAGACTTGGATAGCTCCATCTTGTTTCCTTCTTTCTTTCTTTTTTCTTGTATTTTTAAATCAGAATTTAAAAAGCCACTAAGATCCAGGCCCATACAAATAATGACCCCTTCCTTTCTAACATCTGTTCTAGAAGCACAATACTTCTAAATTCAAATATATCCCCCAAAATATGGTTAAAATGGTCTTTTCCAATCCCCATGTTAAAAAGACAAAATGTGCTCCAGTACAGCCCTCCCCCCCCCCACTTCAATTCTGCCATTATTTTCAAGAGGGGAAAACTTAGCTGGAACGGGACATGTTTATGTATGCCTTTTTATAAGGCATGAGATTTTGAAAGAGTGACCAAGGGGCAGATGTGAGCAAAGGCTATTTATTTGAGGAAACCAGTTGACTTCACAGTTACTTTTGCAGCTCTTGGCTGCTCTTCAGCATGAAGGCACACTCTGGCTCTGTGCTGGGTGGTTAGTTGTCTGTGAACAGTAACTGGTAAAGCTCCTAATGATTTTGTTTGTTCACTGTGGTTTGGCCATGATTATGTATTTTGAAGAAGGAAAAGAATTATCACATTGTAAGCCAATAAAGCTGGTATTAAATATTCACTCAGAATAAGTAAACAATTCTATTTTGTGATAGAGCTAGGGGGAGCAAAAAAAATCTTTATTTGTAAATATACCTTCCTTCTTTCAGCACTCAGTAAGCCACAGGACAAGATAAAGTTTAGCCAGTGTTTTGCTGAATTTTAACTGCCTTTGATCTAAATTAAATGTGCTCAAATATCCCAGCTTTGTCATTAATTATGTGAATTAAGGCATACTATTTATCCTTAGTGACTCTCATTTTCCTTGCATGTAAAAATGGGGTTCAATGAAGAGATGGAAGAGTTTTTTATGTACTTAGTGGCCATGACATACCATGTACTGATATATACCCACGCTGATCTTTAGAAAATCTTTTAAGACTAATAGTGTAAACAAGTCAGATCATGCAGGTCCCATTAAGTCCATTCAAGACATTATCCTAGAGTACTGGAGGATCACCAAAGTGCTTTAAACAAGGGAGTGACTTCATTGGACTTGTATGTAAGAAAGATTCTTTTTGGTTACATTGTGGAGAAGCCAGAGAACAGTTGAGAGGATGTTTGGTAAATCCAGGCAGGAGTTAATGAGAATTTGAACTTAGGGAGTTACAGTGGGGAAAAACCAAAGTGAAAACATATCCAAGATATATAACTTAAAATACAATATATTTAAGATATACTCAAGAATACACTGCGGTGGCGCAGTGGTTAAGCGCTGCGCTGTGGAGCTGTTGGCAGCGGCGACGAGAGTTCGACACCCGGCCGGGGAGAATCCCACATGGCGCGGCAGACCTCTCCTGCCTCGCCCGCTGCTCCCCTCAGCAGTGTATTTCTGATCTGCCTGTTCTGCTCCCCACTCTGTCTCTGGTGAACCCTCTCGCCGCCCCACGCCTCTGGCCTGTACCCCAGCTTGTATGTATAAATAAAAAATAAATCTTAAAAAAATACCATAAAAAAAGATATACTCAAGAATATAAATATACTCATGACGTATAACATATAGAAATAATAAGACAGAGCTTGGTAGAAAATAATGGGAGTGGAGTAGGGTGGAGGCTAAGGAGTAGACTGTTGAGTGGCTGAAAGAGAATTATAATCTGGGTTCCAGACTCAGGCCAGACAGGGTAGATAGAGGTACCCTGTTCCACAAGAACAAAAGCAGGCTTGAGGGATATAATAAATTCCATTTGGACATGTTGAATGTTTAAGTACTAGGGAGAAAATATATAGTTAATAGTTGAATGTATGGGTCTGCTTTTCAAGACAGTTTTGGTATTTAAATACTTAGGGGGAATGATGAACATACAGAAAACAAGTGGCTCCAGGGAAGGGAGTTAATTCCCCAGGGAAAATGTGTTAAGTTACATGGAAAAGGGTCTGGAGGTGAACACTAAGGAACAACAGATGTTGGATAAAGGAAGGCTTTCACTAAGGAAAATCCAAAGTCTCCTGAAAAGGAAGAAAGAAAATGGGTAGTGCCATGTAAAAGGGTATGTTTCAAAGGAGGAGGTGGCAGACAACTACCAAGTGCTGCTGAGATGGCAAATCAAATAGATTGAGAACAAGGATATCCTGGGTTCCTTAGTAAGAACACTGGTGGGATGGTAGAGATGGAAGCCAGAGTTCTAGCTTGAGAAAGAATAGAAGATGAGAAAGGGTAAAGAGTAAATGTTTGAAGACAGGAAAGGGAGAGGGATATAGAGTTGAGAAAAGCATTTTTGATATTAAAGATGCTTAAGAACTCACTCATTCATCATTCATTCATTCATTAAATCTTTTCTTTAAAGGTCTCTAGAGTACCAGGCAGGATCTAAGGCTAGATATACAGCATATTTAGACACTGAGGGGAAGGGTCCAGTACGAAAGGAAAAGAGGAGGCAAATAAGCGGAGAAATTTGAAATCAGAAGAGATCCAGGTCCAGGGCAAAGGCAGAAGATTAGCTTTAAGTTCAAGAGTATAGACAGCTCTCATCTGAAACAACAGAGAGAATACAAAAAGTATGAGAGCAAATGTAAAAAATTTCTAAGTAATGAGACTAATATTCCCATTTTACAAATGAAGCCAGGATAAATATACCAGGATAAATATACCAAATTCCAGAATCTTTCCCACTCTTGGGGTGAAATTGTTACAGGGCAGGAGAGAGGGGCACCCCTGAAATCCCCAGACCTGCCCTGTTCTAAATGGGTTCTGCCATCCGCTGCATCAATACAAAACATATAGGATCTTTTGTGGAAAGAAACTTTAATACAATTAGAAAGGACAGAGAAGACAAAGAATATATTTTCTAAGTCAAGCACCCAATGTCATCCAACTCCTCGAGGGCACAAGTCCACCCAAACGGGATTGGCCCAAAGCAAGTCTTGAAAGCCTGCCACTAGTCTAGAACAGCTTTTGGCAGGGATCCATCCAAAAGGGTCAGAAACAGCCAGACAATTCTGGGAGGAACCAAAATACCTTTCGTCAGGGACCCATACAAAAGGGTCAGAAACAGTCAGACAATTCTGAGAGGAACAGAACAAAATCAAAACCAAAATCAACATAGCCATCGTTAACTTCCCCACGCTTCTCTCACCATATCTATTTCAATCAGTCCAAGCCAGTGCAGCTTCTTTACAAGTCTCTCTGCTCCTTGGGCCTCTTCTGGCTTTCCATCCTTCTTCCATCTCCTCGTCTTCTGTCTGTGTTCTGTCTCCTCTGTGTGTCTGTGTCCTCTGTGTGTGGCTTGTCTCTCTTCTCAAGCTTCTTTTTTTTTTTTTTATTTATACATACAAGCTGGGGTACAGGCCAGAGGCATGGGGTGGCGAGAGGGTTCACCAGAGACAGAGTGGGGAGCAGAACAGGCAGATCAGAAATACACTGCTGAGGGGAGCAGCAGGCGAGGCAGGAGAGGTCTGCAGCACCATGCGGGATTCTCCCCGGCCGGGCGTCGAACTCGCATCGCCGCTGCCGACAGCTCCACAGCACAGCGCTTAACCGCTGCGCCACCGGGGAGGCCCTCTTCTCAAGCTTCTTATATCCTGCTCAGCTCCACCCTACCTTGGGTGGGACAGGGAACCTGGAACACACCCTTTCTCCTGGGGACCACCCTGTTACAAAATGAAGCCTTATATTGAGCAGAAAAAGTACTTGGTGTCCCAGACAAGGTGGTAATTCAGGGTTCAAATTAACCCGCTTAAGTATTTGTTCAATAAGAGACTGGGCCATACCATAAAAGAGTGGTCTTATATTTTTCAGAGGATAATGTCTTCTTCCATAGGGTGTGGCAACAATTTCTTTTACAATTACTTGTTTGGAAGCTTCATTTAACTGCTACTACTATTTATTTCTATTATATTTTAGCAGCTCTTAGTGCCTAGTGACATGGCACTTCTTGGCTGGTACTTCCCCTCAACCTCCTCTATCAGTGGTTCTCAACTCCTACATCAGAATTACCTAATAGAGCTTTCTAAATGGATACAAACCATTGACCCCCTCCTTGGAATTCTGATGTAGAAGGCCAAGGCCAAGGCCTGAAGATAAATATTTCAAAAAATTTGACAGTGATATTGATGCCCTTCCAGGGTTGAGAATCACCATGTGCAGTCTTCTAGCTGGCTTCTCTAATCCCCCAACTCTAACATTGTATGTATACATTACTATTCTGCCTCCACTTAAAGTGTTTTGTTTTGTTTTTGTCTTTTACAGAAGACATAGATGAAAATCTCCTGTTTTGAATTAAGATTTGAAAGAACTCATCTTCCATCATCTTCTTGACTACTTCTGAAATATATGCAGCCATGATACCTTGTAGATTCATATTAAGCAAAATGTTTGCATGTCTCAGAAAACAATGAGTAAACTGCTTGATAACAGTATATGCACCAGGCATTTAACATTAACTCTGGAAATAGAACTTCTAAATTAAGTAAGGTCAACATAGCCAAAATACTGTACACTCTTTGTGAACAGGAGTTTAACTTATCACTCTGCATCCATTTATGAGATACTAGTTATAAAACTTGAAAAACTAATATGTTCCTTCTGTCAATAAAATCGTATATACACCAAGAACAAGGAATAATGTTCTTTCATTGCTAATCTGTATTTTCAATATCTTAATAAACAACCATAAAATCCACGTTTATGCAACTTATTTAATGTTTATTTCAACAATTACATGTGAAAGACCAATTCAAGACACATTACATATCAAATGATAATTGTGCTTCCTAGATCCTACTACTTAACAACAAAAAGTGACTTGTCGGGGAAACGTTTCCAGTGGGAAACAAATATTCAGTTGTTCTGTTGTTCATTTATGAATGTCCTTTGTCATAAGTTTAAACAGAAAAAAAAAACCTGAATTCAGATGCTCTTTCCCAAATTCAATTAAAATGAGGGCAACTATGCCCTGCCCATTACAAGGATTCTAGTTTTTGTGCAGCTGTGCACGTGTGTCAGGGAAGAGAGGAGTCCTGCAAAATGTCTACACTTTTCATATCCTCAGAGTAAAGGTAATAGATAACACAGATGGTAGAGAGTCTTAAAGTGTCTTCATACCAATATAGACAGAGATAAACATTACTATTGTCAGTTGATAGCAAGAAAATGTGTCATAAGAAAAAAATGTGTGCTTTCAATTGAGTTCTTCTTTCATAATTATTGTTATATTAACTTACGTAGCAAAAAATATGACACCATAATAGAATTGACAACCTCTGAATCAAGGCAATGAAAGAATCTTTCACCAACTTTATTCTACTTAAAACAGCTGAAGGAAAATTAGTTTTATACATAAGTTTTCTTATATGAAATAAAAGCTACTCATGCAATTGTGTTCGATTATTTTTTTCAAATAATCAAAAATCATTGTTGTTTAGAGCCTTATCTGTAATGGCCACTTAAAGAATATATCCCTTGGAATTTTATCTACAGGAATCTTACAAAAGAATTTGGTTTTTTATCAGAATAATTTCTGATTAACTTTAACATTTTACTCATTACATCTTTCCTTAGCATAATGAGTCACTTGTTCCGAACCAGATCATATCACACAATGTAATTTCTAAAAACTTAAGTTCCATTTCGTTAATCAAAATCTGGTTACTATAGTTTTTTTAACTATAGAATTTTAGAAATAATTATTCCTAATTTCAGATTTTTTATGTGTAGCTACAAGAAAATAGGAAAGTCTTAACTAATTAAAAATCAAATTTCTAATTTTAAATGTTATGGACAGTGAAATTACATTTGAAAATAGTAGATATTTTAAATATTTTAAAGGTTTTGGAATAGTGAAAAGTGACTTTAATGCTAAAAACACTACATGTTTGACACAAGTGTTTTCTAAAAATGCTTCACTCAAAAATAATTTTCACTTTGAAATAAAAAATATTTAATGGACAATATCTAATTTTAATTAAATTTTAGAGCCTTAAATTTCCTATCAGTTAAGGTTCCAGGTACATAGCTGCCCTGGATGACTTGTTGTGGAAGCACATTAATGTTTTTACTGGTCACAATTTTTAATTATGGGTTGTTTGTGATATAGACATTCTCTAATCCCAGTCAAAGAGATGAAATTATTTTCGCAACATTTCTGTGAGCTATCTCTGTGTAATTAAGATATTTATAAGTTGGAATTCCTAGTCTGCAAATCAACTAGTCAGTTTAGCTTTGGTGAGTAATAGTGCCCCTGACCACAAAGGCATTAGCAATATGGCTTAAATACTAGATGGGCATAGGAGTTCTAGGTGATCACACAGCTACTTGAATTTATTGCTCTGAGGGCCACTGGAAGAAAACATAATTGAAAAGATACAGTACGGTTTGGACTGGTTCTATTACACATAGTAAAAGAATGTAAGATATTCTTGTGTTGGATACTTTAATGATTTTTAATAGGTTCACTTGTGAAAGAAAAAAAAAATTCAAGGGTTTGAATCCAGAAGACTGAATCCAGGAGAAACATGAAAAAGAAGGATGTGGGAAAATTGCCTAAATTCAAGCAAAGTAAAATAGTTATGAAGATAAATCAGTTGAGTTTCGAATGCATGTAAAATAGCTGAAGAGTTACATATATGACAAGTAACATATGATATGACTTACTTCCAATGGTGGGGCTGCATCTTAGTAAGAATGTTTTCATGTTGATTTTTCTTCCAAAATTCAATTCCAGAATTGTGACTTGGTTTGAAATTCACAAGGTAAGTTAATTTGAATGATATATGATTTAGAAACATAAAAAGATTTGTTTCTGGAATCAGCTGCCCACATTGATTTGCTTTGTTGAATTTGCTCAGATTGTGCTTACTCTCTACCAATCACTGTGCTTTACAAGATTATCCTGTATCTTTTCCTCTTGAGAAATTATAGTCATCAATAGTAGCATCCAAGCCATATGAAACCTTGGGAAGTCTCACAGCAGTAAAAGCTGAAAGTGGATTTATTGGTATATTACATGAGAAATCTCACTTAAATCTGTGGTGATACATCCCCAATAGGAAACATAGTATGACCCTGGTGTTTGAAGATTTGTGGGTAGAGATCACACATTCAAATAACTTCAGGGGACACACAGGTAATAGTTTGAACTATGGGATGATAATAAGAGTATGACCCAGAAAATGCATTCTTGTTAAAGGCATCCAAAGTTTTATTTTTTTTTAATTTTTATTTTTTTTTATTATTTTTACATACAAGCTGGGGTACAGGCCAGAGGCGTGGGGCGGCGAGAGGGTTCACCAGAGACAGAGCGGGTAGCAGAACAGGCAGATCAGAAATACACTGCTAAGGGGAGCAGCGGGCGAGGCAGGAGAGGTCTGCCCCACCATGTGGGATTCTCCCTGGCCGGGCGTCGAACTCGCATCGCCGCTGCCGACAGCTCCACAGCGCAGCACTTAACCGCTGCGCCACCAGGGAGGCCCCGCATCCAAAGTTTTAAAAGCATTTGTTCTGGGCTTACAAAACCTGAATCTAGGACAGAATTTAGTCTTAAAATTTTAACTATGAAGATGAGGTGTTGGACACTATTTCAACTATTACTGGTCAGTTTACAGTGGGAATAGTCCTTAGGAAAAAACTAAAACTGATCTCCTAACCCTTCAATTTCCTAACCCTTCAAAATGAAATTCCTCATGTTGGCTGGCCTTCTGAGCACTGCCCTTGCCCTCCCCATCCCTGTGAGTACTCTTCCTCTGGTGTGGACTCCACTTGTGCTTTATAGACATGGTATTTCTGGGCTAGATTACTTACCTCTTCTCCTATCACAAAAGAGGAAAGCATTGTCTGTCCAGGAAAGTCACAAAACCAACTGAATCGTACCCATAAATTTCTAAGGACTTGAATTTATAATTAATTGATATTCCTTTGGTTCTAGTGAGGGTTAAATACATTGTTTTCCCTTTTTTTTTTCTGAAATCAGTAATATTTGTTTTAAATTAATGCAAAATCCTGATGTCTTCCTTTAAATTAAAATTTGAGAACCTCTGTTAATATCTTATGTTTAAAATTATGTAACACAATATTTACTACTCTCCCTCAGTTAAGAGTCTTCCCAAAACAAATTCCCACTCCATAAAATGAATAAGAACTGCCTCAGATGATAAAAATGTATCAAAAGCACCCAAGAGCCACAGTGGAAACATAAATGCTCAAATAAACCTAGTAACATAGTACAAGTATTCCATAGTGATCTAGGTCTTAGTTATGCAGTTTGAATTGAGTTCCAGTTCCAGTTCCCTCACCCCAAGCTATTTCATTTGACTATAGCCATCACGCTACTGAGTCTAATCAGTGTATTACAGTCTGAATATCTAGGGCACCAAGGAGGCAAGAAACCTGCTCCCCAGCACAGCTTGTAACAAAGGAGCTTTTCAAAGATGGGAGAGAGCTTTGAAAATTTGTTTGGAGTTCATTGCGGCACTATTCACAATAGCAAAGGTATGGAAGCAACCCAGATGTCCAAAAATAGATGATTGGATCCAGAAGATGTGGTACATATACACAATGGAGTACTATTCAGCATGGAAAGAAGATAAACACATGCAATTTGCAGCGACATGGATGGAATTAGAGGGAATCATACTCAGTGAAATAAGCCAGAAAGAA
>PVIJ01005110.1:0-88111 GCA_004024925.1 Scalopus aquaticus
CAAGAGTAGGTTTTAATCTTCTGGTGACTTTAGGAATACAGCTTATTGACTTTGGAAGTGACTGTCTCCTTTAGTATATGTTTTCTAATCAGAAAACACCTTTTATGCCTTTCAGGATTATATTCAACTGCTCCATCCCTGGTGTCAAGTCAATGTTGGTTCCTGCCGATTTATGCTGGGACGATGTTACCTGGTTACAGGAGAGGGAAAGAAGGTAAGCTGTATCTGAGTGAGGAACCAACTTTAGTGCTACGAAGACACTTCATTTCCATCTAAATTGGAGGGTATGGAAGGCATATAGGAGTAAAGACTAATATTGCCAGCAAGAGGCATGATGTCCTGTGAAGACTGTTTGGTTTCATGAACTCTTCAGGTGAACCAGCACACTGAAAAATACAAAACCTTCCTGTCCCTGTGCAGCTGTTTTTAAGAGTGCATTTTTGAAAATCAGATTTATTTCTCAATTACACTGTTGTTGTTTTCTATTTTACCATGCCTGTTTCTCCATTGTGTTAGTTTACATTTCCAGTTTTTACCCTGACATTATAAAACAAATTGTCAAACAAAAGTTTAAAGGCTTATAGTAAATTTATGTTTGCCACTTAAATTCTACAAACATTGTTTGTATAACATGTTGCTATAGTTGCTTTAGTATACATTTACCTAAACTTGAATTAGTTTACTTTTTAGTATTATTTAAGTTTAAAATGAGATATTAGAGAAAGATATTAAATAATATATCAGATAAAATTTAGAATTGCGGAATTGTGAATGTAGTGGCATTTTTTTTTTTTTCATTTTGAAAGGACAGCTTTATTAGGAAAATGAGAAAAAGAGAGGCACCTACATATTCACAGTAGGGCAGGAGAGCTGCCTCAACAGCCTTAAATAATTTTCTGTGTCAGCATTCCTTAGTACATGAGCCCCTAGCTTACAGCACCTAGAACTGGAATGATCCTTTCTAGGTTGCTTTGTATTCTTTTGTTTCTTCAGGCTCTAGAATGTTTCTGCCAGGCAGCCTCTGAAGTAGGCAAAGAGGAATTCTTGGACCGCTTGATCCGAACAGAGGATGGCGAAGTGGTGTCCACACCCAGACTGCAGTATTATGATAAGGTACATCGTGTCGTGGTTTGGTCCTTGCACAGTTTGGTATAAAAATGTAGCTGAAATACATTGCTTTGGTTTTGGAGAAAAAGAATATGAAAATTAATTGTTCCCTGAACTTCCAACTTCTCTTTCTAGTGAAGAGAAAAAGTGTCTGAAATTTTGCCAGGAGAAATTGAAGAAATGTATATTTTTAATTAAATTTGACACATTTTTTTCACTTAAGTAAATGCCCCCTTATATCATTTTATTATTGTGGTCATTAGAATTTTATTAGTCCAGCATTACATTTTTATCACTTAATAGTATTCTTGCTGGTATCTCCTAGAATTAAGTAATGCTGTATTTTAGCCTTCATTTCTGAGTTCTTAATCTGGGTGCTGGTCACATAGAGATTTAGTTAGTGAGCATGTGTTCATACATGTACTTGGGGTTTGTATACATGTACTTGAATGAAAAGTATAACCTTAAAAAAAAATTATGCATCCAGAACAAAAAGATGTTTTTATACTGTTAATTTTTAAAAAACATATAATAAGAGCTAGTGGGTAAAAATAGTTTTTTTTAAATTGCTTACTCTTTTTATGTTTTTAATCCTTAAAAATATTTTTTGAATATGTTATACATTTATCTTAAAGATGTATGTCCATAAGTAAACACCTATACATGTCTGGGTCAGTGTGCAGAGACATTGTTAATAGGATGGATAATCAAAAAAATCTGAAGAGCACTGTTCTATGTCGTATTTGGAAAGGCTCATGGCAAACATTTAGCAGATTCTCTTTGGGAGTTTTATTAGGCTATGATGTGAATTTACTTGCTAGACTTTGCAGTCATTTGTCAGGACCTCTCTGGTGGCCTAGGGGTTAAGTCTCAGCACTGTCACCTCTACAGCCTGAGTTTAAACCCCGGCCGGGAAACTGACCCACATATGGCACAGCAGACCTTTCCTGTCTCACCTGCTGGTCCCCTCAGCAGTGTACTTCACTGCTAAATCCACCTGTTATGCTCCCCACTCTGTCTCTAATGAATCCTCTCAACCCCTGCACCTCTGGCCTATACCTCAGTTCTTCTGCACAAAAATAAATAATTTTTTCAATAAATTTAAAAAATGAATAAAAATCACCTGTAACCTAAGTAGTCTATAGGAAAATCGAATGAAATTGTATTGTTTCTTCTGTGAACAAATATTTACGGAGAGCCTGTTATGGACTAAACAATAAAACACAGAACTGGGAACCGAGAGGGCCAATATAAAGTTTTACAACAGGGCCTCCCTGGTGGCACAGCGGTAAAGCGCTACGCTGTGGAGGTGTCGGTGGCAGCAATGCAAGTTCGACGCCCAGCTGGGGAGATTCCCACATGGCGCAGCAGACCTCTCCTGCCTCACCCGCTGCTCCCCTCAGCAGTGTATTTCCATCGATCTGCCTGTTCTGCTCTCCACTCTGTCTCTGGTGAACCCTCTCGCCACCCCATGCCTCTGGCCTGTACCCTGACTTGTATGCAAAAATAAATAAAGAAAAAAAAGTTTTACAACAAGCCTGCATTTACCAGTAGAACCTAAAGGGAAATCTTTAAGTATTAACCAAATAATCATGCCTGTCTTGTCAGCACCTTTGATTTACCTGGTTATCTTTTTAATTCATTTTAAATCATGATTCGATTTAAAATGCACTACCATACTGACTTTGGTGGAAATATCTTATAATTTCTCCTTAGGTTTTACGTCTACTAGATGTTGTTGGTTTGCCTGAACTGGTTATTCAGTTGGCTACATCAGCGATAACTGAAGCAGGTGATGACTGGAAAAGTCAGGTAAGAGTTAACTGTAATCTAGTTGTTCCTCTTTGGCTTGTCCTGAATGTGTTACTATAATTTCTGTTGTGCTTTTCCACCTATGTTTTATATTAGGCTACTTTAAGGACATGCATTTTCAAACATCATTTGGATCTGGGCCACAATAGCCAAGCTTATGAAGCCTTAACCCAAATTCCTGATTCCAGCAGGTAATATTCTCACAGTCTTTTTTAGAGGAGGCAATTTAGCAGCACTTTTTAATCCATTAAGACAGTTTACCTTCATCCTTTTTTTTCCTTCTAGGCAGCTAGATTGTTTACGGCAGCTAGTGGTGGTTCTTTGTGAGCGCTCACAGCTACAGGATCTGGTAGAATTTCCCTATGTGAACCTGCATAATGAGGTTAGTTTTATTTATCTGCCCATGACTAGAGCCAGGGTGGTTGCCAGGATGGCTGCTAACTTTGATACCTGATTATTTGCCCTTCCTCAGGTTGTGGGAATAATTGAATCCCGAGCAAGAGCTGTGGACCTTATGACTCACAACTACTATGAGCTTCTATATGCTTTTCACATCTATCGCCACAATTACCGAAAGGGTGAGGAGTTATAGCAGTCTTTGTTGGCAGCAACCTTATCAGTTTAGTCATATTTTACAGAAATACCATGTTTGACTTAATGTAATTTTTACTTTCTTATCGTTGATCAAATGTTCTTTGTAAGCATTTGGGGAAATTTAAGTACAAGAGTAGCTTTACTCTTTTGAAGATTACCTGTTTGCCTGAAAGATAGGCACTTCGTCCCTTTCTAGAACATTCTTGAGGAGTGTCCAGTGAGAGCACATTTGTCTGTTCTATCTGAATTCAAAAGAAATTAATTGTTTTGCTAGCAACATCTTAAACTTCTGTGCCTGCTTTTTAGTTCTTATACCATTCTGCTTTTATTTTTCTTTATTTTTGCTTATCCTTTAAGAGTAAGTTGCATGCATCATCACTCTTAATGCATGGATATGCATTAAGAGTGCATTTGCATTGTATGCATTATATGCATATAAGCTGTTATTTGTTGAGGACATTTTCTGGTATAACCTCAGTATCATTGTCAAAAAAAAAAGGTATGTACTTTTGTCAATTAAATTTAAATATGATGTTTCATTTGATACATTCCAATTCAGGGTTTACCAACTATCATAATGGGTTTTTTAATGCACATTCCTCCCTACTGCCCTCACCTGAATGACATGTTACATTCATTTCTCCTATCTCTTTGGTTTCCTTTAACCTTGTTTTCAGCCTTACTTCACCACTTTACCTTTCATAGCACAGATACTTCTGGAGAGTACAGGCCAGTCACTTCTGTAGAGTGTCTTAATTTGAATTTGTATGATTAATGAAGTCTTTGTTAGAATATATATAAAGAAGGGATTGCTGTTTGCTTTAAAGTCACATTTAATAGCATAATTATTGTGATTCCCTTTTCGAACTTCTAACATTTTAATACTATTTTTACTCAGAATTTTTCACATATATACAGAAGTTGATTTCTACCTGAAACCTCCATAATGTGATCTTACTTCAATTAAAAATTACTTTAAATAAGTAAAATAAAATGTTAGTTGATAATCCCTCCCCCAAAATAAAAAGACATTTTCTTCAAGTTTCTTGCTGATTTTCATTGCAAAGAATGAATGGAAGTACTCTATAGGCTTGTTTTTTGTTTTTGGTTTTTTTTTAAGATTTATTTATTTTTGCATACAAGCTGGGCTGCAGGCCAGAGGTGTGGGGTGGTAAGAGGGTTCACCAGAAACAGAGTGGGGAGCAGAACAGGCAGATTGACCGAAGTACACTGCTGAGGGAAGCAGCGGGTGAGGCAGGAGAGGTCTTCCGTGCCATATGGGAATCTACCCAGCCAGGCATCAAACTTGCACTGCAGCTGCCAGCAGCTCCACAGCACTGCGCTTAACCCATTACACCATCAGGGAGGCCCTACAGGCTTGTTCTTAATGGTAAAACATATTTGCAAATTATTTTCTTGAATCATACTGGAAAGTATGGTTAATCTTTTAAAATTAAAAATTTTTAAATCTCATTATTTGCTTTTACAATAACAAAATTCACTGTTAGCCTGATTGAGACCAGTTTAGTTAGATTAACTTTCTGGTCTTTCTGGAACAAGGTTGTTCCAATAAAATGTCTTATATATTGCAGACACTTCAAAATATTTTTTTGGAAAGAAAAATAGTTTCATTCAAAAACTGAAAGAGGGCCTCCCTGGTGGCTCAACGGGTTAAGTCGAAGCACTGTGAAGCTATCCAGAGCCACTGCAGCATACGTTTGAGCCCCAGCCAGGGAGCTTCCCACATGGCGCAGCAGACCTCTCCTGTCTCGCTTGCTGCTCCCCTAGCAGTGCATTTCACTTGATCTGCTTGTTCTGTTCCCCACTCTGTCTCTGGTGAATCCTCTCACCCCCACACCTCTGGCCTACACCCCAGCTTATATGCATAAATAAATAAATCTTAAAAAAAAAAAACCTTTCTTTCAATTTTGTGGGGTATATATCCTCAAGTGTAATTGCTAGGATTATTAGGATAATTCATTCCCAACAGTGCATAAGGATTCCAATTTCTTCATAGCCTCACCACTACGTGATTTTTTTGTGTGATTTTAAGTTAAATTCAAATTTATTTTAAAATTTAATATTTGATAAGTGTAACATTCTATTTGTAGCTCTAAAGTAACATATTTTTGAAATTCTAAAGTCTAATTTATTATTGCCTCATAGCTGGCACAGTGATGTTTGAGTATGGAATGCGACTTGGCAGAGAGGTTCGAACTCTCCGGGGACTTGAGAAGCAAGGCAACTGTTACCTAGCTGCTATTAATTGTTTACGACTTATTCGTCCAGAATATGCGTGGATTGTGCAACCAGCATCTGGTGCAGTGGTATGAAAACTATCTCCTGGAACTTGGGGATCACTTAATTTACTTGGTTTGGATTTTTCAAACCTATTACCTCATTTTACTTTAATTCATTTAAAATTTCTACTGGGATATTTGTGGACTATTTTTGCAGCAATTACATATGAATATCCCTTCATTCTCAAGTTCAGAATTACTGTATGAAGAAGTACTGCAGATTGGTTTTGGAATTAGACCTGACTAATAACTTCATTCTAGTTACTCATTGTTTTTGCTGTCCTCTTGCACAAAAGGAATCATGATGATGATGGCTATTTTTTAGGTTTGTTGGGAGTCAAATGAGAGAATTCGTGTAGATTGCTTACAGTGAGCATCTGGGCTGTAGAAAGTGATCAATAACTAGTAATTGATTTTTTTGCAGTCATTTTTGTTAATTCAATAAGCAGTAATACTATTTGGGGTTTTTATTTTCCCACAGGTAACTTTGTTTTTTTTGGGGGTCATCATTGTAAGTCTGAATTTTAAGCAAATTCTTGGACTGGTGACTTATATCCATTAGGTTGTTCTACTTTAGCACTTGTCTCATCCCTAGTAGCTTTTCAGAACTACTGCTACCTTCACATGAAGCTCCATGGGTTTCCCCTATTCAACCTTGTGCCTCTTCAGCATTTTCACTTTTCTAAGACATTCTGGAACGAGAACATAGATTGGTGAACCTCTTCGATGTCTTTCCCAGTGCTGTCTGGAGTCAGTGTAGTGACTACTCTTTGAAGTCTTCTCTCTGGTCTCTCTCGGGTCATGATTTCCATCATCATCTTCCAGATTCGGTAGATCTGTTGTTGCTGGACAAAAGAGGTCTTCTGAATCTAATTGTTGAGTTTTTTTATTTTATTTTAGTAAAACCAACATAGAATAGACAACACAAATATCCTACAGTAGTCCTGACATCAACATGAGCCTTAATCATTTTTGACCGTGGGATGTATCTTGTCATGGGTAAGATCCATGCCTTGAAAGTTAGGCAGTTTTGGGGACCTCCCTGATGGTTCAAGGGGTTAAGTCTCAGCACCATCAAGCTATTGCCAGCCACCGTGGCATGAGTTCGATCTCCGGCCAGGGAGCTTCCACTTGGTGCAGCAGACCTCTTCTATGTCACCCGCTGCTCCCCTCAGCAGTGTATTTCTGATCTGCCTGTTCTGCTCCCCACTCTGTATCTGGTGAACCCTCTCACCGCCCCATGACTCTGGCTTATACCCCAGCTTGTATGTATAAATAAATAAATCTTTAAAAAATAAATAAATAAATAAATAAATAATCAGTTACAACTAACTGAGCCAGCTCAGCAGGCAACACCATTTCTTTATCTGACAGTTACAACACCTTTGTAAGAGCTATGCTAGGTCAGATAAACGTAACTTACATTGAGAGAATTTAAAGCTCTGGATCGCAGTTGATTTCAAAGTAAAATCATTTTTCACAGTTAAATCTCTTGTTTTATCTTTTTAGTATGATCGCCCTGGAGCATCCCCGAAGAGGAATCATGATGGAGAATGCACAGCTGCCCCAAGTGAGTAGCACACTGACAGTTTGCTGGACAGGAGTAGATTACATTAGTATTCATAGTCATATATGTGTAATAGTTAGATACATTAAGGTGATATATAATACAGACAGTAGTAGTAACATGTTGTTAGATCATGTTACATTATATAGTATGTGTAGTGATTAAATTATGTTGTTAAGTTTCTTCTTTGTAGTTTATTTTCAGGATCTTAATCTGTAAAAGTTTTCTGGTAGTCCTTAGAAAACTTCATATAATTGTATGGGAAATTAAAATGCTTTGAAGAGAGTGTGTGTGTTTGTTGCTTGTTGTATTTACGTCATCTTTGTTTTACAAACTTCCTTGTATATTACCATGGAGCCACATACTTCCATAAAGAGTCTGAGCTCCTACTTGTTTTTAATTCTGCCTCTCATCTTAGGAATATTCCTTTCTTGCTGATAAAGATAATAGTATTTTACAGTTGTAATAGTTAAATGAAATTATTTGTAAAGTGTCTTGTAAGCACCTCCCCAGCTGGCAGCTCTAGTGCTTAGCTACTTTGAGTGCAGCTGCATGAGTGAAACAGGGACATGGCTTTTTTTTATTAGCTTTTATTGAGCCCCCCTTTGGAAGCCCATGGGTTGAGCTAGTCTAATATGCGCTTCCTTTCTGTACTTTGGGAACTAAAAATATTTCCCTTTTGCTTATAGCAAGTCGGCAAATTGAAATCCTGGAACTGGAAGACCTAGAGAAGGAGTGTTCCTTGGCTCGAATTCGCCTCACTCTGGCTCAGCATGATCCATCAGCAGTTGCCGTTGCAGGTAGGAATTCAGCACAAGCTTCTCATGTGCCACACCAAAAGCACATTTTAGGTCCAGAGTATGGACATAGTGTACTAGAGGGTATAAAGTATGTCATTGTTATTCTGAGATATATGTCAACAAAACAGTCTTTGTTTGGTCTCATTTGCATAATAAGTTGGTTGCACTAAATCCTTTTCCATTTCCACAGGAAGCTCATCAGCAGAGGAGATGGTTACACTTTTGGTTCAGGCTGGCCTTTTTGACACTGCCATATCACTCTGTCAGACTTTTAAGCTTCCCTTAACACCAGTCTTTGAGGGACTTGCTTTCAAGTATGTATAAATTTTCTTTTATGGCGTTAATTTTCTAGTGCAAAAAATACTGTACTGCTCCTTCTTGTGAACTAGGGGTCACATGAGGCAGTATCCTGTAAGCCATGTGTGGTTTATAAAAGTCTTTTATTTAGTCCACATGTCTTTTTTAGTAGTAGTAGTAGTAGTAGTAGATTATGATTTTTTTTTATCTTATTTATAACTTCTCTTGAGAAATCAGAAGATCTGTCATTCCCAGGCCCACATTCCCACATGAGAAGATATAACCTGTGTTAGACAGTGATGTCTATTTTTGACAAGGTCTGTGTTCTCTTCACTCCTTCAGGACCTCTGTTCGCCCCTATGAGCATCATTCAAAAGTACTTAATGAAGTTAACTTATTCCTAAATGTTAGTCAAGTAATTTGCGATTGGAAATATGTTTAAAACTGTCAGAATTTTTCATCATAAGTTTTCTCTTGAAAATAAATTATCTCTACATTGTGGATAGCCGTTTGGGTTCTGCAGTTGTGGGACTGTGAAGAGAGAGATGAGCTAATATCCCAGTAGTGAGTTCAGCAGGAAACCAGAGCAAAATGTGTCTTATCTCTCCAGTTTTAGTAACAAAATAGGGTGATGCTTCTCGGCATTTTAGTTTACTGTGTGTGAAACCATTTTTATTGCAGATGCATCAAGTTGCAGTTTGGAGGAGAGGCAGCACAAGCAGAAGCCTGGGCCTGGCTAGCAGCCAACCAGCTCTCATCAGTCATCACCACTAAGGAGTCCAGGTACAGCCCTGTTGTTCGGTGTTACCTGTCTCCACACTATAGCTCTTGCTTTGCTTAAATTGGCATCCAGTGATCATTTCACTTTTGTCTTCCGTGACTGTTTTTGTAGAAACTGGAGTGCTTATAATTAAGGGTGATGTCATATAATTTGTTATCCAATCCAGGACACTTTTGACCATGACATGTTGCTTCTCTATCCCCCTTCCTGAAAGGGGATATTATATCATTAAGAAGCTGTACTCATACAAGCAAAAGTCTATATTAATTGTATTCAGAGAGTGCTGTTGCTTTTCCCTATTTGTCCCCTTGCGCCCACAATGCGTGTTGTCAGTGTCCTCTTTAGCTTATCTGTGACTACTGTTTAGCAATGTGTCACTCACCCCTCCTACGATACCTTCTTCAGATCTCCTGTCAGCAAATACTCTTCCCTAGTGTACCTCATTACCTGAATGTAGCTTATTTTTTCCTTCCAGATCCTTTGCTATCAAGCCTAACCTTCAGTAAATTCCCATCCTCGATTTGCACTTACTGTTTTTACTGTACTGTTTAGCACTTAATTTAGAATTGTAATATTCTGCAATAGAAGTCCTTTGACTTTGGTTTTCAACCCCAAAATTAGCACATGAGAATTAATATTAAAATTATGAGATGACTACATCAGGCCTCCCTGGTGGTGCAAGGGGTTAAACACAGCACTGTGAAGCTATCCAGAGCCGCTGCAGCCTCTCACCACCCCACACCTCTGGCCTTCACCCCAGCTTGTATGCATAAATAAATAAATCTAAAAAAAAAAAAAAAAAGATGACTACATCAAGATTCCTGCATAACTATTTCTCAATTAAGCTTGGCCACTGGTGATTTGAACCAATTTTACTGTTTTAGAACTTGAGAAGAAAGAAGTTAAGAGCATTATATAATTGAATAAGTTTGTGAGTAGTAGGGGAGAAATAAAGGAATCCTAGTAATCTGGTTTTTAGAATGATACTATACCACATTGACCCTAATAATATTAGTTGCCATTAAACTATATTATCAATTCAGTTGTGAATTAAAGATTTTTTTCCTTGCGAATACAAGTTTTGAATGGTACTATAAGTATCTATTAAGATTGTGAAACTCATTAGTCCTTTTCGTTTTTATCAAGTGCTACAGATGAAGCATGGCGACTGTTGTCAACTTACCTGGAAAGGTACAAAGTCCAGAATAACTTATATCACCACTGTGTAATCAACAAGCTGTTGTCTCATGGAGTGCCTCTGCCTAATTGGCTTATTAACAGTTATAAGGTAAGTATCCTAACTTGTAGAAAGCAGCTGGCCTTTTTTGTTCTGTATAATTTCCTGAGATGGTTAAAAAGGAAAAGAATGATAATAGGTGGACAGCTTCTTAAACTTAGCTAAAACACTACAATTTCACATGAAATACTAGTGTTTTCATTTAAAGTTCTACAGACAAGTAATTAAGTTAATGCCTACATATGGAATCACAATGAGTATATATACTTAGAACAGTGAGTAAGTACATATTTCACACAGTTTTTACTCCACAGGAGTGAGTGGAGTAGTTTTCAAATACAACAACAATATTTCTTAAAGTAGGTCTTTGTCAGAATTGGGTCCTGTATTGGAATTACTTGGATAGCGGGCTTCAAAGTAGATTCGTATGTTTCTTCCCAAACTTACATGGTTCAGACTATCTGGAGGCAGATATCTGTATTTTAGCAAATTCCTAATTTTTAAGTTAGAAAGTAGAGAAGGCAGCTAAGGTGGTAAAGATTAAGATTGTGATCAAATCAGATACTCAACGCATGATTAATATAATTAATAGAGCCCTTTCAAATACTGAGGCTATGCTTACTTTTCTCATACCCTGACTTAAATACTAATTTTATGTAGGCATTTAAAAAACTTCTTCTATATTTGTTGTTCATGTATTTCTGAGAATTAATTGAATGTATTGACCCTTTAGTAGCCATCATTTCTGAGAAGGTTTGTTGACTTACTAATGTGAAAACTTAAGTAGAGAGAAGATAAAATGTGTCTTAGATTACAAAACAAGGGAGGTAGGCCACTTAACAGACAGGACTCACAAGGTACCTAGAGGTAAGTGAGTTCTTGGGACTCTAACCCTTATCCCAAGATAGAGGAGTAGACCAAGGTGCTAATTTGTTTACACTGAGCAGTATAAATGTCAGTGACTTGGACACAATATATTTGCAATGTCAAAGCCCAAGTAAGATGGAATCAAATAAATGTCTTTAATCACTGGCTTTTTACAGAAGGTTGATGCTGCAGAGTTGCTTCGTCTATATTTGAACTATGACCTTTTAGAAGAAGCTGTGGATTTGGTTTCAGAATATGTGGATGCTGTGTTGGGAAAAGGACACCAGTACTTTGGAATTGAGGTAGACATGTGTGGACATTCTTTTTCATTCTATATTATCACTTTAAGTCAATTCAGGATCTGAAAGTAAATTGGATGATAGAATGATGAATTTAATGGGTAACTACTATTTGTAGTTATAGTTTTCTCCTAGGGATTTTGGCATTCTAGGTATCTCGAGTTTTCTAAAATAGAAATACTTTTTTTTTCCCCTCCATCAAAAGAATGTGGCTTTAGTTTTTTTTTAAGATTTATTTTTATTTATTTATGCATACAAGAACTACGGTGTAGACTAGAGGTACAGGGGGTGAGAGGATTCACCAGAGGCAGAATGGGGAGCAGAACAGGTGGATCTACTGAAATACACTGCTGAGGGGAGCAGTGGGTGAGACAGGAGAGGTCCGGTCCGTTGCATCATATGTGGTCAGCTCCCTGGCCCGGGATCAAACCCAGGCCGTAGTAGTAATAGCATGATAGTGCTGAGACTTAGCACCTATCCCACACAAGGAGGCCTGAGGTACTAGTTTAATCCTTTTTTCCAAGAGAAAGCACAGGCTCAGTGGTTAAATTGTCAAAGCTCACCAGATTATAAACAGAAGAGCCAGGTCTAAAATCCATGTCTGGTCACTATTAGAGCAAGCTCTTTAAACTTGAAAAGTTGGACTTTTCCAAGTTTTTTTTTTCTTTTTTTCCTCCAGATAACTGGAATTTTAAAATTGCAATCTAGAAATAGCATTATTCATCAACAATTTACAGACAAGTTCTGTTGAATGTGTTCAACTTCATATATTAAGGATAAGGGCTCCTTTAACATAAAAGATGACATGAATTTAAAAATGCATTTGGTTTAACTGAGAAAAGGACAAGTTCCCCAGGTGAAAAGATAAAGCAGGAGAGAAGGATCCTAACTGCATGTCTATACGTGTACTCACTGAATTTCCTTTTGTGAAGAAATGAACTATTTCATGGACCTATGAATGCAATGACCCAGAAGAAAGGATCCACTTTCTAATTTTCTTCCAGTAATAAATATTTCCCTTTCAGTTTCCACTCTCTGCCACAGCTCCCATGGTGTGGCTTCCATACTCATCCATTGATCAGCTTCTCCACGCTCTGGGCGAGAACAGTGCCAACAGTCACAACATCGCAGTAAGTGCATCCTGTCGTGACACATCTCTTAGAGCTTGTGCTTCAATTCTCAAGCACAAAAGGGAGGGCAGAAGCCACGTACTGCAGTTAAGGTGCTGCCCCAGTTCCTATATAATAAGGCAAAGGAGCTAAGCAACTCTGTCAATTTATTCAAAAACCCTAGTAAAAAGCTGTGTAGGCATTCATTACAAAGTGACACAGCATGCAGTCTACTCTTTAAAGGAGTTTACAGTTTAATAGGGCAGACCCTGCAGGGTAAAACTATTGACAGAAATATAGTAAGTTATCTCTATCCCATGCCAGCTGGGCATATGCAGCCACCTTGACCAGGACTTATATATAAAATAAAAATGTTTATTTTGCTCAAATCATTCAGTGATGGCTTATTTATCAGTTAGATCTAAGTAGAGTCTCCGAAGTCTATTAGTAGAATTCACCAAATACGATTTTAAACTAGTCAGTGATTCAAAGTATAAACTCTGGTGCTTTTGTTTGTTCTTGTCTTCTTAACCTGCTTTTCAGATGTTAGGCAATAGGAAGAGAGGAAGATAGCTGTATTCCTACCAGTTGCATCTATCAATTCTATACAAATCAAATGTTAACATAATTAAAATTACATTATCTGAAATATTAATCCTGTGTTTCACTCGAATTACTATTTTAATCAAATCTAGCCTCTCAGGTTGTGAGAAAAGAGCTAGTATCGCTTTTATTAAAAATACTGGTAAGGTTTTCATATTTAGAAAATTCATTAGGAAAGCATGATTAGTGTTATATATGTCAGAAATCTAGTTTCATCAGTAAAGTCACATTCCTATACTGAAGGTGATTAAGTTAAGCAGGGAGGTTAACACTTTAATAGAAATCTGGTTGGTGAAGTCAAAATGATTAAGAACTTCTTTTATAGTCCTTGAGCTATTCTGTAATGACTCCCTTTTCCCCTACAGTTGTCCCAGAAAATACTTGACAAATTAGAGGACTACCAGCAAAAAGTTGATAAGGCAACACGGGATTTATTATATCGTCGGAATTTGTGATCCAGCTGGTTGCCTGGCCTTCGAAAGCGCTTGGTGCCTCTTGGGGCTGAAGACTTTCCCCTTCGGGAACCCCGTACTCCAGGCCGGGTTTATACCTGTACATGAGGCGGACACCATGGGAGTCTGCGTTCTGCGCCGGAGAGGAGGACAGATGAGTCACAGGACCTGTGCTTGCTGGCGGTGCTAACACAATTTCTGGTTTTCAACCTTGGTCTCAAACAGCTGCTTTTGTATATGACTCACAAGCTTTTTTAGAGTTTATATTTTTTTAAATTACTAAAGACATTCTTTACCTGGGAATTAAAACCCACCTTCACTTTCCAAAATAACTGATGGGTGTTGGTTTGTTGTCACCACCAAAGCTGTCACTACAAATCTGATCATTCTTCCCTATCACTTTTTGTATTTCAGTGGGATACTTTTGGTCCAGAACTGACATGTATTTTCTGTATTGCAAACAAAGCCTAATGATTTTGCATACTCTTTTCATTATTTATTATGGACTTTTTGTATGATCTTCAATAAAGTATTAAGTAATTAGCCGAGAAAAAGCCTAAAATGACCAGCTATTAAAGGAGTTGTTATTTTGAATCTGGTTCTGAGGCTAAAGTTGGGTAAACTCTTAGCTAAGAAGAAATTGAAATTCATGTCCGTAAAAGCAGCAGATTTTCAAAGTAAATTGTTAACTCCTGTGATTTACAATAATCAAGCTGGACTTGATCATACAGTCAGTCTAATAATGTATTGAACCAAACATAAACATTCCCAGTCAGATTCAGAAGTATTTGTGCCCACAAATTTGGGGAAAGTGAAAAATAAGATCTTGGATTTTATTCTGTATATTAAAATTTATCTTTTAAGGAAATGATCTGTCTGCTACTTGCTTGTATGCCCTTGGACTTTGAATTTTCCTTAATTATGCCTTTAATTTTTACATTCTCAATACCATATTTATATACTTTGAAATAATGTGTGAGTTTTCTGTTGCTACTGTTATGGTGGCTCTTGTGCTATATTTTTTATGTTAGCTCTATATATTAATATGAAGTAATTGATGCAATTTGGGACTAGAAAGCTATCCCAGCTCTAAACCCCTGGTTTCCAACTACAGCAAAAAGTATATTTTGACCACTGTGCACATATGTGACCAAAAGAAAGGTTTCATAAATACGTACCCTCACTTAAGTACCCTAATGTTTTCTTCAGTGAGTACGGATCATAACTCACAGTCTAAAAAATATCAAACCCTGTTGTAGCCATTTCTGGAGGACAAGGAATATCTGAGATTGACCCTATTACAGAAATCTATTTGCCTTGCTATCAAAATACTTGTTTCCTTTTTTTTTTTAAAGATTTATTCATTTATGCATACAAGCTGGGGTACAGGCCAGAGGTGTGGGGCGGCGAGAGGGTTCACCAGAGACAGAGTGGGGAGCAAAACAGGCAGATCGACAGAAATACACTGCTGAAGGGAGCAGCAGGCGAGGCAGGAGAGGTCTGCTGTGCCATGTAGGAATCTCCCCGGCTGGGGGTCGAACTCACAGCACAGTGCTTAACCGCTGCACCACCAGGTTTTCATAATACAGGTTTTCATAGTAATTTCACAAGACACTGACCAGCTTTTCCTGTCTACTTTTCCTTTCCTTGAACCCAGGCTGGCGCCAACCCAGCTCCTGTTTTCTTCTACCTTTGTCACTTTGATTCCCAGCCAGAACAGAAGGTCCCTGAATTTTTACTTTATCTTGATATTTTGGGCCTACTTTTCTATTTTCTGGTCTGTGTGCTATTTTAATAGTTGACAATAGCCTAAAATCATCCTGATGTCAAAGAGACATACTTTAAGTTGGCAAATTTTACTTCTCTATGTTAAAAAACTAGTGGCCTTCCTGGTGGCACAGGAGTTAAAGTCTCAGTGCTATCAAGCTATTGCTAGCACTGCCAGCCACTGTGGCTTGAGTTCGATCTGCAGCCAGGGAGCTGACCCACGTGGTGCAGCAGACCTCTCCTGTCTCTCCCACTGCTCCCTTCAGCAGTGTATTTCAGTAGATCTGTCCGTTGTGCTCCCCACTCTTTCTGGTGAATCCTCCCTCCTCTCTCTCTCTTTCTCTCTCTCTCTCTCTCTCACACACACACACACACACACACACACACACACACCCCTCTGGCCTATAGCCCAGTTCTTGTATGCATAAATAAATAAATCTTTTTTTTTTAAAGATTTATTTATTTATGCATACAAGCTGGGGTACAGTCCAGAGGTATGGGGCGGCGAGAGGGTTCACCAGAGACAGAGTGGCGAGCAGAACAGGCAGATAGATGGAAATACACTGCTGAGGGGAGCAGCGGGCAAGGCAGGAAAGGTCTGCCGCGCCATGTGGGATTCTCCCTGGCCGGGCGTCGAACTCGCGTCGCCGCTGCCGACAGCTCCACAGCGCAGCGCTTAACCGCTGTGCCACTGGGGAGGCCCCAAATAAATAAATCTTTAAAAAAAAAAAAAAACAGGTCCAGATGTAGTTGTTCATACCAATCCCCACCTAGACTTAATACCTTAACCAGATACAGTTTCAGCTTCTCTCAAAAGTGGAATTTTAAGCCAATCATTTAGATTTTAAGCCAATCATTTTAGAATTGGTTCTGGACTTTGGTGTAAACAAAAGACTCACTAATAGTAATAACTACCATTTAATAATTATTTTGTTACAGGTGCATTGCAACTAGCTTAAAACTATGACCTATGTTTCACATCAACCTTTACAAATACTGATGCATTTTCAGAACTGCAAAGAAAAGTTTAGGGATGTTCACAAATTTGTCTAAGAGAATACATTTAGAAAGTGCTAAAGCTTTGAATCCAGATATTTGGCTTCAGAACTGCAGAACTATAATGTCTCTCCCCTCAAGAATATTGTTAACAGTTTCAAACAACTTGCTGTTACTTTTTTCACAACACCTGGAAGTCTTAATTTCTTTCTTTTTTTTTTTTTTAGAGAGAGAAGGGGGCAGTTAATTTTTAAAGAGAGAAGGGGACACTAAGATTTATTTATGCACATAAGTTGGGGTACAGGCCAGAGGCGTGGGGCCGCGAGAGGGTTCACCAGAGACAGAGTGGGAAGCAGAACAGGCAGATGGAGGGAAATACACTCCTGAGGGGAGCAGTGGGCATGATAGGTCTGTGGAGCCATGTGGGAATATCCCTTGCTGGGGGTCGAAACAGCTCCACAGCACAGCGTGTAACTGTTGTGCCACCAGAGAGGCCCTGGGAGTCTAAATTTCAAGACAGTCAAATTCAGATATTCCTCCCATAGGCAAGAAAAGGAAGTATTGCTGTTTGATTTCAAATTTGTATAGACCCGTCACTGTATTCATTCAAAAACATTTTATCAGTGTTTCATATTCCAGAAAGGGCATTTCATATGCAGAGAACAAAACACAAGTCACTACTCTCAAGGCTCTTCATTCGACAACCAATTTGAAGTTTCATCCATAAAATGGAGATACTAATATCGTATTAATAGCAAAATTTGCCACCCCAAAGTATCCCCATGTGAGAATACAGCAAGAAGGCAGCCATCTGCAAGGGTGTGGGGGAGGAAGGGTTGGGGTATGACCAAATCTTGGTTATCACTGGAGAAGAACACGCAACACAACCATCATGCCCTTATTTACTGTGCTTTTCCAGGTAACCGCTCCTGGAAAGAGGAGGAAACTGATCGTTTTCCCCTCTCCCAACATCCTTTGTCTTTTAGATATTATTTAGAGACGATTTATGCTATCTCTGCAAATCATTCCTTTTCCCTGGTCAGTCCTATATATACAAGACGTATACATGTTGTCAAACTATGTTTTCTCCTACTAGTCTTATTACAGGGGGGTGTCTCAGACAAGGTGTCTCAGACAGGTAAAGGGGAAATTATTTTTCCTCCATTTACACTACCTAAAAAGTTGTGAGCCTCAAATGCAGTGCTACTTGTAAAGTACTTCGATGGTGCTTGACACATAGTTAAGTGCTCATATTTTAGTAAGCAGAGTCAGTCCTCCCGGATATAAAAAATTACCACTAGATTTCTCGGGCTTGGGGGGGCGGGGAGAGGGGGTGCTGAGAGCCAAACTGTAGGCTGGCAAGCTCTGGGGAGGAAATCAGCAATGAGATACCAGGTTCAAAGAGTTAAGGCCTGCGCTGAGTCTTGAAGAAAGAAAATAATTTTACCGTGTGATGCAGTAGTTACTCCAGCTAGTGTGAAGGACTGAGGTGAGATCCTTCAATTGGCTGGCTTCGGAAAGAGGAAAAGGGGACAAAAGAACGGGAGCAAAGGGGCGACTGGTAAAGGAAGATAAATCTAGGCAGGTTGAGGCTGACAGTGGGCCAGACTGGGAAGGTTTCTATATCCTATCGCAACAATTTAGGCTTTTTCCTAGTAGCCGGTAGAATGCACAATGATCTCTCCCAGCTGATAAGCAATGAGTTAACCTTTGTGTTCGAACAAAAGATTTACAAACATGAAAATCTTTTTTTTACGAAAAGACCCATTACTCTCTTCAAAGTTCAAAGAAAGCCACAATGGTCAGGGCCAGATTTCGATAAGAGTTCGGAGACAGGCACAGCTTGCCAGAGGACAAAAGACAACTAACAGGCACAAAATGGAGGACAAGCGGTGGGTAAAGAAAAGACTCTGCGAAAAACGCATGGGTGGAACTCTACGTAATGGCGAAGTCATTCTGCCCTCAAGTTCTTCCATAACATTGGCTTGAGGCTCACATTTTTTCACTTTCCATTGGCTACCGGCTCCTTCAGTTGGTCAAAATAACCAATCGCCTAGCGCCCAGGGTGAAGCCCGCCCTTCCGCCTGGGGAGGAGGACTCAGAAGAGCGCAAACGGCCCACGGCGCTTGCGCGGCGCGCGCTCTCCGCCGGTTGAAAGCAGATCTTCGCGGGAGGCGGTATCCGGCGTATGCATATTGATGACGCAGTGTCGCGCGTAGCGCCCGCCCCTCTCGGCTGCCGGACGCTCGCGACTCGAGCTCGGGCTCGCGATGGGGAAGAAGTCCCGAGCAGTACCCGGCCGCAGGCCTATTTTGCAGCTTTCTCCGCCCGGCCCCCGGAGCAGCACGCCAGGCCGGGACCCGGAGCCAGAACCCGACACCGAACCGGACTCGACGGCGGCGGCGCCCAGCCAGGCCGCCCCGGCGGCAACGGCGGCGGCGGCGAGCCCCGCGGTGACTGCCGCCGCGGCCCCCGACGAATCGCCTTCAGAAGAAGGTAAGGGCGCGCGAGGGAGCCGGGCTCGTAGGTGGCACATCCGAAACTCGAGCTTGGGGTTTGCGGCCTAGGCCTGTCGCTCCGGAACCGCGAGGAGGAGAAACGCGGGAGGGCGGCGGCCGCCTCCGAGACCCGCCTGTGTGGGGCCTGCGGGGAGGACAGCTGCGGCCCGAGTCGGCAAAGGCGCGGCCCAGAGGCGCCATGTCTGGTGCAGGGGGTGGCCCGGGCTCTCCGTCGTCTCCTCCAGCGCCCACCCTTGGCTTGGCATAACTCGGGAGGTGGATGTGAGAGGATGAGTCCCCCCCAGGCTTGGGGCCGGTGGAACCTGGCCTTTTCTACACGTCACCGCCACCTTTCGCTTTTGTTAAAGCTGGGAGGGACGCTCTAGCAATGAGCAAATGTTTTCTGTTTGTGTGTGTTTTTTACTGTGCCAGCCAAAGCGTCAGTATAACCCCAGATGGTAAGTATCCAGAAATCTCTAGCGAAGTGGAATCTTGTGGGTTCCCGAGTATTTGCGTGTGTTTCTCCCACGAATGGACAAAGCTTGCTAAAGGGGCTAGACCCTACGGAAGCCGCCACCATTTCAGTTTCAGGTGTTTAAACAAACAAAAAAAAGATGTTAGAATTTTTTTTTTTTTCAATTTTTCTCTCTCTTTTTTTTTTTTAAGCTTCTCCGAAAATATTTGCTGTAACTGCTCTTTCTAAAGGCCTTTTAAAACATAGATGTGTTTGCCTTCTTTAATGTTAAAGTCTGTAGGCAGAGGGGAGCTTGTAGTTGTTCTGTGTATCATCTCCCAGTTACTTGGGACAGTGACGAATTGTTATACACCCTGTCTTTTTAATTGATAAAATCTAAACTGGAAAGGGCAAATCAAAGATTGTTTTGTCACCTGTAGTGCATTTGCTGATCTTTAGTCTGACTTTTGCTGATCTTTAGTCTGACTAGTTTTCTTTTGTTCTTTTTTTTTTTTTTAATTCAGATGAACAGGAAGCGGTGGTCGAAGCTCCCCGAATTCAGAATCCACCAAAACCAGCCATGAACACCAGACCCACAGCCGTTAAAGCAACAGGTAGAGATTTTCTAGATATCTTTCCTAGGATGTCTCTCATTAGGCTCAAATTGGGTCTGTATATAGCGAAATGTTGAGTGCTTCAGTGTTGACAAGTTTCTCCTATAAAATGGACATTTTAAATCTTTGTGTTTGTGAGGACTTGTGTATGTATACTCTAATATTAGTGGTGTGTATATACTAATACCTAACATTAACCAGTATTTAATTTGTTGTTGCTTTTTCTCTGTACCCAAAATACTTTGTACTACAGTTAATATTATTTCATAACTAGTTTTCTGGCTTCCTCAGTGTCTTGTTTGTTAGGAATACAGCCATGTTTTTTCATTCTGTTTTTCTGACACACTGCCTGCCTTGCTACCTAGCAGATACTTACAGGGTTAAAAATTGCTCTTATTAAATGCTTTTTAATCATGATGGGATATTTGCAATAAATGTTTTATATACTTGGGTTCAAGTCACCGCTCTGACATTCATTCTAAGACCCCAGGACTTAATTCATCTGTAAAGTATATCTTATAACTCTGAGTTATTTTGAGAATTAAACAATACATATACATATATTAAGCTATATATATGAATGCCAAGAATGTTAGTTTTTTCCTACTCTTGGCTGGTTAAAGTGTGTTTTGATACTAAATATCTGTAATTGGTATAATTTTATTCTTTTAAGTTTGGGGTTCTTTTTCTTTCACTATATGACCTCTAAAATAATAGATGCCTCTTCCCATTTGCCACTTTAAAAAAAAAAGGCCAGTATGGGTTAGAAAAGCTAAAAGTTGGTTGTGGGAAACATTTTAGAAAAAGAAAATACCATTTTGTGTTTGTAAACTACATGTATTATTTCCTTTTTCTAAGATTCAAGTAAGATGGATACAATTTAAGTGTTTTGAGGAGAAATTTCTTTGATTTGTCACTAAATTACTGTATTTAAGCATCTTTTAGAATGACATACTTAATGTGGTTGCTTAAGAATGCCCTTTTTTCCTCTGGTTTTCAGTAGTAGTTTGGGACATGGTCCTGTGAGGCTTTTATTTTTCTAATATTAAGCAATTTTACATAATATTGTAATTTTACACAATATTTTATATAATATTATTTTCAGTATTAATCTGAATGCCTACGTATTTGTGCCTGGTCCTTATCAATGTGCGCCCTAAATTTTCAGGGTGTAATAAGATCGTGCATGCATTTCAGGACTTGTTTTTTATCTTGCTATTATTTTTTTAGCATTACTTTTTGCCCTCTTACTGTTATTGGGCTCCTTGACTACAGAAAAATAATGCGTCAAATAATATGCTGTGATTTGTTTACCAGTGCCCTATTTTGAGAGCATCTTTCAGTTCTTAAATAGAAACTGCTAGAAGCTTTGGGGAGAAATTATTTTGATTTGTAGAGGTTATAATCTCAAAAATGAAAATGTCTGACTAAAGAAACTTGAAGAGTTTTGCAGCTCTTGGTATGTTACCGGATTGTTTTTAAGAAATACTGGATTGGAAAAAGAAAACAAAACCAGGATTTTTTAAAAAAAGAAATGTTAATTTATGGGCCTCCCTGATGGCGCTGGGGTTAAAGTCTCAGCGCTATCAAGCTCTCAAGCCATCACCAGCCACTGTGGGTCAGGGAACTAACCCACATGGTGCAGCAGATTTCTCCTGTCTCACCCACTGCTCCCCTCAGCAGGGTACTTCAGTAGATCTGCCTGTTCTGCTCCTCACTCTGTCTCTGGTGAATCCTCTCACCCCCCACACCTCTGGCTACACCCCAGTTCTATGCATAAATAAATGAAAAGATATTTTTTAAAAAAAGAAATGTTAATTTATGGATATCTAACAGTATTGTGTCTGTTTTCCCCTGAATACTAGGTTTAATCATTTTCATTTACTTCGCTATTTGATAGTTGTATTATTAGGAGCTTGGAAAAAAAGTTTAGTGGATGTGCTGTGAGACCTTTTCCCAGTGAGACCCACTGTGAGTCTAGGGAATTGCCCTGCTTTGGAAATTTTGTAATCAGTTCTGTGAAGTTCACCTGTTGGAACCTTTTACAGAGGATATGAAATTAAGGCTCGTGACCTGGGTGATTTTAAGCTAAATAGTTTTGTGTAAAAATACACATTTCCCATTTATATTATCTCCTCTCCAAAAAAGCATCAGTGCTGAATACTAAAATACAGATTTTTCCATACAGTGATGTCTACTTTTGTAGTTACAGCTTTATAAAGCTGTTAACGCAAAATCAGGAAAATTGACTGCCTTGCGCAAAACAGTAAGAAATGAGATACTTGGAAAATGAAGACCTTGATAAATGTTCATTTAAAAGTCTTTCTAGTCAGCTCTAATATTTTGGCAGTTGATATTTAGTGACATTTAATAAGAATTTGTCCATATGTTAAAAATAACAAAAGCAAGATTTATATGACTGAAGCCTGTGATAGACTAAAGTGACTGAAGTTTACTTTTGGGTGAACCCATGAATTCATTTATGAAATGAATGACAAAATTATTTTTTACTTCCTGATAAATCTGTTCATTTAACAAATATTGAGGACAAAGTATGTACCAGGCCCTGGGAAATTTAGTCTGGCTAGGAGTTCACATTTACTGTACCTGTTAACAATAAAATTATAAATAGTAATCACTTGATTGTAACGATAGAGTTGCCACGGGTGATAAAAATGAGAATGACATAGCATTACAGAGGCCATACTCAGTACGTTAACATCTGTTTGAAGAAAGAATTGGTAATTGAATCTAGCTGAGTTTTTTTGTTGTCATTTTGGTGCTAACATTTTGAGTTTCATTTTAACTTGTCACTTTTTTGAGAGAAATCATTGGAAAAGAGCTGTTTTTTACTTTGAAAATGCTAACACTAAACTGCAATCCACTTGTTTGAGATGGACACATAACTCAACAGAGTACAAAGTCAGGATATACCGAGATGCTTTAGCAGAATACGAGGTTAAATTATTGGTTGTGTATTTTGAGAAGAATGTTAAGCAGTTAGGTGGATTAATTATCGCCCCATAGTGTAATTTATATCTCTGTTCAGTGATTAATTTTGAAATTGTTTTATCTGTAAACTACGTGTAAACTTTAGCCAAAGAACCATGTTATATTTTCTCTGGGGTACTTAAAACATAATTGATATTGTTGTTACTAGTGTTGCTTACCTTTGTGTTTCTAGGAGGTCTGTGTTTACTTGGTGCATATGCTGACAGTGATGATGAAGAGAGTGATGTTTCGGAAAAACCAGCACCATCTAAAGAGGCGAATGGAAATCAGTCAGCTGATATTGATAGTACATTGGCCAACTTCTTAGCGGTTAGTGATTATTTTGTTTGGGTTTTTGGGGCGTTTTTTGTTTGTTTAGGTAACACTGGCTTATAGCGTGTAAGCTTTATGTGTTCAACATTGTAATTTCACATCTATAGCATGCTCATCACCAAAAAACTAGTTTCTATGCAATTTTAGTTATTTAAGTCATTTTGCAACTTGGGTCTCAAGTGGTAGTTAACTAAGCTTGTCAATCTCAGTATTTCCCTCTCTACCTTCTTTCACCCTCTTCTCTTTTTGTAAAGGTTGTAAGGGAGAAAAATGGAAAATAGAAGCCTTGGGAACTTGTGTAATTGGGAGATGAGAGTTTTGAGAAAGTAACTGCCATTTCTTCAATTTCTGGTTATGATGTGATTAATGCATTTATTACTATTTTCATCTTAAAGGAGATAGATGCTATAACAGCTCCTCAGCCAGCAGCTCCTGTAGGAACTTCCGCACCACCTCCAACTCCACCTCGACCAGAACCAAAGGAATCAACATCTGCCCTTTCTTCTGCTACTTCCAATGGAACAGACTCAACCCAGACTGCCGGATGGCAGTATGATACTCAGTGTTCACTGGCAGGAGGTAAGCTTGATCTTCTGAGGTTTTGTTTTGTAATGTAAGGAAACTAAAGTGAAGTTCTTAACAATGTTCTTGACTTTGAAATTCCCGGAGATGAAAGAAACCATACATATTCTTTAGAATTCTAACCGTTTATGCAGTGTTTGGTTATAGAGTAGTTATCACTGGGAAGTACTAAGATACGATTTTATCTTTCGAAAAATAATTGCTTGTCCTTTTAACCAGTAGTAGATTATAAAGGGTGAATAAAAAAGTCATTCTTTAAATCTTTGGGGGTTTGAAATACATTTTTGGGCAATCAGTCTGGATTTGTTTTTGTTGTTGAAGTTGTCGAAAATGATTTGGAAAGGAAGAGTGGCCCCCAGGGGATATTTAGTAATACCTGAACCAGTACCCCCAAATAGAGGGAGGTATTAGTGTATCTAGTGAGTGGAGGCCAGGATGCAGTTAAACACTACATAGGACTGTCCCCCACAGAAGAGAACTGTCTGTCCTCCCCAGTACTAGTAGTAGCAAGGTTGAGAAACACTTGTTAGATTGTTATTGCTTCAGATCTGACTTGGTGTTTAAGACTAGAATTGTGGAGGAAATTGTAGTGCTTATTATTTGTTTTTTCTTCTAGTTGGAATTGAGATGGGAGATTGGCAAGAAGTCTGGGATGAGAACACAGGATGCTATTATTACTGGAACACACAAACAAATGAAGTGACTTGGGAATTACCCCAGTATCTTGCCACACAAGTACAAGGATTACAACATTATCAGCCCAGGTAAGAATAGACTTTAAAAAGAAATTACCTAGAAGGAAATTAATCTTTAGCTGATAGTATTTATCTTCTGTTTCTCTT
Organism: Scalopus aquaticus; assembly: GCA_004024925.1. Classification (NCBI taxonomy): domain Eukaryota; kingdom Metazoa; phylum Chordata; class Mammalia; order Eulipotyphla; family Talpidae; genus Scalopus; species Scalopus aquaticus. The sequence goes on from PVIJ01005110.1 coordinate 24,903, forward strand.
GCTGAATGTATGTTTTTTAGTTCTGTAACAGGTGCTGAAGCTAGTTTTGTTGTAAACTCAGACATGTATACCAAGGAGAAGAATATTTCTGCTTCCAATAGTAAAAGTGGACCTGTCATAGCCAAGAGAGAAGTTAAAAAGGTCAGATTTACAGATTATCTCTTCTTAAGTTTTTTTATTTATTTATGCGTACAAGAACTGGGGTCTGGGCCAGAGGTACAGTGGTGAAAGGATTCACCAGAGACAGAGTGGGGAGAACAGGCAGATCGACTGAAATACACTGCTGAGGGGAGCAGCAGGTAAGACAGGAGAGGTCTGCTGTACCCTGGCCAGGGATTGAACTCCTACTGCAGCACCTGGCGATAGCTTGATAGTCTTGAGATTTTAACCTCAAGACTTTAACCTGTGGCGTCACCACATAGGCCTCCTTCACTTATTTTCAAATGCAAATAACTTGAACGTTATTCTGGCACAGGTACAAAAGCATTCTGTTAATGTTTCACAGAACAGATGTGAAATGCGACACATTCTGTCTTACTTAGTCATTTTCTGCTTACTACATAGCAGTAATTCAAATCAGTGGTTCTTCAGAGCTTTAAGGTGCCACGGGGGCTCCTGAATCTTTGTGAAGGACATGGGAGCTGCCAGGCAGGCAGTACTTCAAGTTCTGTTCTCCACTTTAGTTATGCTCTAGGATTCTACATAAGTTGTTGTTTTGATACAAAGATAAGCTACCTTAAAAGTTAAATACTCACAGTGAAACATGAGCATTTTTACAGCCTCATCAATAAGTAAGTTGTATTTTTCACAGTGTTTTTCTTAGGGTGAATTGATCTTGTATTTAAGAGCACTTTTAGAATAATTTAATCTTTACATCTCCAAGAGGGAGCTAGAGTAAAGAATTATCCTGGTGGGGAAAATATGGTCAATCACACATTTCATTTTAGAAATACTTCACTTTCTTTCAGATCACATAATATGCAGAGGAGGAAAGTGCAGATTTATCTAGTCATGTGTTAGGCTGACAAAACTGAACTTACTTAAATCTGCTTCTGCTTCTTAATTGGGAGACTTGCGGGGAGGGGAGACAATGGACATAGAGTTCCAAAAGCAAGGTTCTAGTTTAAACATTGCTTTCCTAAAGTGACATTTCCATTTTGCACACACAAAATGCAGATAACAAACATATACTAACCTTGTTGGGTGTAGTTGGTTTTAAAGAGTAGCCAGTGACTGTAAAGATACAGTCATTCTTAACCTGAATAAATGTATCTTAACATGAGATTTCTCTGGGAATTGATTTTTTTTCGGGGGGTGTTTTTGTTTTTTTAATAGGAGGTAAATGAAGGCATTCAGGCCCTCTCAAATAGTGAGGAGGAGAAGAAAGGGGTGGCAGCTTCATTGCTTGCTCCTTTATTGCCTGAGGGAATAAAAGAGGAAGAGGAGAGATGGAGGAGAAAAGTTATTTGTAAAGAAGGAGAGCCAGTTTCAGAAGTGAAAGAAACTAGTACAACTGTGGAAGAAGCAGCAACGGTAGTAAAGCAGCAGGAAATTGTATTGGACAATATGGAAGACCCTTCACAGGAGGATCTCTGCAGTGTTGTTCAGTCTGGAGAAAGCGAAGAGGAAGAAGAACAAGACACCCTTGAGCTGGAGCTAGTTTTGGAAAGGAAAAAAGTAAGTTTTGAAGTTTGGATTAAAGTACATGCTTCCCTTTTGGTACTATCATAGTCTGGAATAATTGTAAATTTACAGCCATTTTTTAATTTTTATTTTCTTATTCCTTCATCTAGATATGTTTTTTAACTAATGTGATAATTGTAGAAATGTAGTTCTTTTGGTCCCTAGTACAGTTGTTTAAAAGTTTGTCTGGGTGGGTCTCTTGAACACACTCTTCAAATGGGTATTTGTTGACTGTAGTTATGAATAAGATTTCTTCAGTAACTATAGAATGTGGTGCATAATGCTCATCTCTGGCAGAAAAAAGTATTAAATACTTTTTTCAAAGGGTTTTAATTCCAAGAACACATGGCTGTCATTCTTGCTACTCACAAACACACTTAAATGTTGATAAGCAATTATAGGCGCTGTTGTTACGTTTTTTATAGGCAGAGTTACGCGCCTTGGAAGAAGGAGATGGCAGTGTGTCGGGGTCTAGTCCGTGTTCTGACAGCAGCCAGCCAGCGTCTCAGGACGGAATGCGTAGACTTATGTCTAAAAGAGGGAAATGGAAGATGTTTGTTCGCGCTACCAGTCCAGAATCCACCAGCCGAAGTTCTAGCAAAACTGGACGAGAGACTCCAGAAAATGGAGAAACTGGTAATTTATGCTTTATATTAAACTTTAGAGTTGAGTAATGTAGAAAGAATATCTGATTTTCAAGCAAGATTGACTCCCCTTTTTTATAATCACTTGCCTTAGTAATTGCATTCATCTATATAAAATACTGTGAATTTTCCTTTGTTAGCAAGGGAAGCAAAGACCACTTCTTGCAAAAACCCACCCATTTTTTCTGTCTCTATGCAAGTTGTCCAGGGAGGCCAAATACTTTTTCTTGACTCGGGTTAACACTTGATCTAAAGAAATGTGTCTTCCAGCAACATTTATTAATTATCCTAAAATTATATATTAAGTTCAAGCTATCATATAAAGGTCTTGCTTTTGAAATTTCATCATTAATATTCCCTCTTTATTTTCAAGTATTTTGAAACCCAGTCTTTCTATTCTCCCACTAAATAGTACATAATTCATCTACGTATCTGGTAGTAGGTACAAGAAAGGATCAATTTTAAGCACAAGAGCTCAAATTAAAATGTACATATCCTCTGACATAGCAGTATACCAGCAGAAATATATACTACAGCAATACTAAAATATGTGTACTTATATGTACTAGGATGTATGTTACAACCTTGTTTTTACTGTAAAATATCACATCAAAATGTGTATATTAGTTTACAGAATGACTCAAGTATGACCCAGTTTAACAGAAGACTATTATATTACTAGGACCTCTGAAACTCCTTGTGTTTCTCTGCCTTCATGTCCAGACCAGATATAACCTCTACCCTGATAGTGTCAAGAACTATCTTCTTTTAGTTTCACAAGGAGCAGATCTTTAAAGTACAGTTGTTGGGTTTTTTTGCCAATTTCTTGCCATTTTCTAACTCACATACCTAGAATACTAAGTTTAATCCATGTTGATTCACTTCACTGTGGATTACATTTTCACTCTTTAGTACTTACAAGAATATACTGTAATTTAGCTGTTCTACTTTTTTATTTTATTTAATTTATATCCTTTACATTGTTGTGTAGCTATTCTACTTTTGATGGTTATTTGAACACTGTTTATTTTCTTTTTATTTTTAAGAGTATAATTTGGACACAAACGTTCATCAATGACAGAATAGTTAAAATGAGTATCTATACCTCATTAGTGGTCAAAAAACGATTTTCAAGACATGACCAGTGAAAAGGTTGAATAATTCACAATTCAATATTTATGATACAATTTACAAGTGCACACACGTACATATATGTGTACATATATATGTAATTACATACAAACTTCAAGTAAATATAGAAGAAAAAGGTCTGGAAGAATATATGCAAGACAAAGGACGGAGAGAATGGACCTCAGGGATAGGGAATGAGAACAGAGAAAAGATAAAGGAGAACTTTTTGAATTCTACTTCGTTTACTTTTATATTGTTGACTGAAAAGAAAAAATTCAAACAAGGATGTTTACCTTTATTTATTCAGCTTTTATTTTATTTTGACCATGACAGATATATATATATATACACATATATATGTATATGTATGTATGTATGTATGTATGTATGTATGTATCTTCTGCTAGGTATACTCAACGAAGGGCTGTTGTTCCACTCTTGCTAACTTTCCACTATAGAACTGGGCTAAATAGAGAATAGTTAGCTGGCAAAACAGAGTAGGAAAATGCCGCAAGGATCTTTTCAACCTTTCCCTGAATGAAGATAACTGTGGTCCTTGGAACAGGACCAAACCATATACCCAAAGAAAAGGGAAAAAATATTAAAAAATTTCTTGCACTTCATCTGGTAGCTTTTATTTTAAAATTGATTGATTTATTTATGCATACAAGAATTGGGGTGTAGGCTAAAAGTGTTGGGGAGGGGTGCGTTTAAAAGGATTCACCAGAGACAGAGTGGAGAGCAGAACAGGCAGCTCTGCTGAAATACACTGCTGAGGGGAGGATGGGGCAAGACAGGAGAGGTCTGCTGCGCCATGTGGGTTAGCTCCCTGGCTGGGAATTGAACTTGTGCTGGAGTGGCTGCCTAGATAGCTTCATAGTGCTGAGACTTAACTTCTTGCGTCACCAAGGAGGCCCCTTATCTGGTATCTTCACAGCAGAATGATTTACATTTTTTTTAAAAAGATTTATTTTTTATTTATACATACAAGCTGGGGTACAGGCCAGAGGCGTGGGGCGGTGAGAATGTTCACCAGAGACGGAGCGGGTAGCAGAACAGGAGATCAGAAATACACTGCTGAGGGGAGCAGCGGGCAAGGCAGGAGAGGTCTGCCATGCCGTGTGGGATTCTCCCCGGCTGGGCGTTGAACTCGCGTCGCTGCTGCCGACAGCTCCACAGCGCAGCACTTAACCGCTGCGCCACCGGGGAGGCCCTGATTTACATTTTTATATGTGAATTTAATAAGGCAGGTGTTAAGCAAGCATGATTAAAGTCCGTATCTTTTATTCCATTTATGTAGATGATGCACTTGTATTCTTGATGATTCGTGATTCATTCTACCACCAGACATCAGCACCAACCAAAATAATAGGTGGATCCAGTATAGATTGTCTGCAGGTCTTAATTAGTTGAAGAGAGAAGTTTTTTGGTAGTTTTTTTTTTTTTTTAAAGATTTATTTATTTATACATACAAGCTGGGGTACAGACCAGAGGTGTGGGGCGGCAAGAGGGTTCACCAGAGACAAAGCGGGGAGCAGAACAGGCATATCAGAAATACACTGCTGAGGGGAGCAGCGGGCGAGGCAGGAGAGGTCTGCTGCGCCATGTGGGATTCTCCCCGGCGTCGAACTCGCATCGCTGCTGCCGACAGCTCCACAGCACAGCGCTTAACCGCTGCGCCACCAGGGAGGCCCGTTTTTTTGGTAGTTTTTAACTAATGCTGCTCTGATTTTGAGTGTCTTTTTTTTCTTTCATAACACCCTTGATTAAAGAACCCCTGTATATCCTAGTGTTATCTAGCTTCTGTAAATCATTGAAGCCACAGTATTCTGGAAGAGATTAAAAAAGATTAAAGGGGTAAGAGAAAGAGGAACTACAGGGTAATGTAAAATAGGGCTTTGTATTGGGGATTTGGACAGTGTGGAAGGTTATGGTTATAATGTGTGAGAATTTCTCTAAATTTTCATTTATTAATTTGTTGTGTGAATTAGTTTGCTATAGATTAGAATTTTTCATGAACATTTTAAAAAAGGTTATTATAAAGGATAAAGGCTTTTGACTTTATGTTTGACCATGGTTTACAAATCATTAAGGCTTTTAACAAGTAAAAATTCAGGCAAAGAGGAAATAGTCTTATCCGGATATTTCTGCTACAGGGGTGAGAAATGTGTGAGACACTCTATCAATATCATTGTTTTAATTTCATGTTTTCTTTTGTAGCAGTTGGTGCTGAAAATTCAGAAAAAGTAGATGAGAATTCAGACAAAGAGATGGAAGTAGAAGAATCTCCAGAGAAAATAAAAGTACAAACAGCACCTAAAGTAGAAGAAGAACAAGACTTGAAAGTATGGATATTAATAAACTTGACGTTTTTACACCAGCCAACCTATTTACTTTCTATTAGCTAGTAGTAAAAGTAATCTTTATTATCTCCACATATAAATCATTTACTTGGTTAGGTGAAAGTCATATTTAGGAATGAAATATGGAATTACAAGATTGGATGGGGAGAAACCATATAAATTCTAGCTGCTTAAGTATTTTTTTATTTTTTAATAGAAGAACTAGGGTTATTTTCTGTAAGTTAAGACTTCATTTGAAAGCAATAATATCAAATACTCAAGTTTGGAAATACTAAGGAAGCTACACATTTCTTGCATGAACTACTTACCCTTATACAAAAGCAGATTTGGTTCCAGTTTTCTAACTTAAATCTCATGAGAACTGGACCAAGTAAGTATGTGACTATTTAAAGGTGGTCTGTTGCAAAAAGTGTTAGCAAATTCTTTTGACTTGCCTTTATTCAGTCACTATCTGGTATACAACTGTGTTGAAAGAACTGGAAAGTTTTATTTTAAAGGCTTCAGTATGTATAGGCACTTAGTATTTTAGGCTATTTGAAGCACTCAGTAACTGATAACTGATAGTTTAAACAGTGTTGGGAGTTATGATGGTATGAGTAGCTGTACATATAATTTCTCTAAATCTTCATTTATTTGTTGTGTGAATTAGTTTGCTATCAATTAGAATTTTATCTTTTACATAACTATTTAGATACATCTGTTTAGGAAAGATTGCTTAGTCTTTCTAGTATCTTAAATAATTTTATGTAATACAGAAAACATTGCTGATTATATTTTTATCTTTCTCTTTTGCTTTAGTTTCAGATTGGAGAACTGGCAAATACCCTGACAAGTAAATTTGAATTCCTAGGAATTAATAGACAGTCCATCTCCAATTTTCATATGCTGCTCTTACAGACTGAGGTAATTTAGTTATTTTTGGTATAAACAGCCACTATTTGAATGCAAATGTGTGAGGGCTCTGAAACTTTATTTTTGTGTAGAAGAGCTGGGATGTAGGCCAGGTGGGGAGTGGGGGGTGTGTGTGAAAGGATTTACCAGATAACAGTGGGAAGCAGAGCAGATGGATTTACTGAAATACACTGCTAGGGGGAGCAGCGGGCAATACAGGAGAGGTCTGCTGCAATATATGTGGATTAGCTTGCTGGCCAGGGCTCAAACTCTGGCTGGCGCTGTGATGGCGCGGACACTTAACCTCTAGGCCACTAGGGAGGTCCAAGGGCTCTATCTTAGGTTTGAATCTTAAGTTTCAATAAAAATGTATTAGCCAAAGTGAAATATGAATGTGAAGGTATATACTTAGGCTTAAGAATGGGTTTTAAGAAACATTTCTAACAAATTGAATTTTTATTTACAAGGATAAGATGAAGCATATGATGCAAATACTTTAAAAGTTAAAGTTTAACATGTGTTACTTTTTTTTTTAAGATTTATTCATATATGCATACAAGAACTGGGGTGTAGGCCAGGGTGTGGGGTCATGAGAGGATTCACCAGAGAGAGGATTCACCAGAGTGGGGAGCCGAACAGGCAGATCTACTGAAGTACACAGCTGAGGGGAACAGCAGGCGAGGCTGGAGAGGTCTGTTGTGCCATGTGGGAATCTTCCTGGCTCAGGAAAGAATTTGTGCTGCAGTGGCTACAGATAGCTTCATAGGCTGAGATTTAACCCATTGCACCACCAAGGAGGCCCCCATATATGATACTTTGTAAGCATTATAAATCTTTTTTTTTTTTTTAAGATTTATTTTTTATTTATACATACAAGCTGGGGTACAGGCCAGAGGCATGGGGCGGCAAGAGGGTTCACCAGAGCCAGAGCAGGGAGCAGAATAGGCAGATCAGAAATACACCGCTGAGGGGAGCAGCGGGCAAGGCAGGAGAGGTCTGCCGCGCCATGTGGGACTCTCCCCAGCTGGGCGTTGAACTCAGGTCGCCGCTGCGGACAGCTCCACAGCGCAGCGCTTAACCGCTGCGCCACCGGGGAAGCCCCTATAAATCATTTTAAAAGAGAAGTTCTGATTCTGTTTGTAACCTGCATACTTTACAAAATGGCAGAGCAGCATTAGGCAAAGAACCTCTATGGAAAGCTGATCAGTTTCCTTAAGGAGTAAACCTTTAATTTTGGTTAATAACGTTACTGAACTGAATGAACTCATGACTTGATAAGTCTTTGACTTGTTTTTTTAGACTCGGATTGCAGACTGGCGGGAAGGGGCTCTTAATGGGAACTACCTTAAACGAAAACTTCAGGATGCAGCAGAACAACTAAAACAGTATGAAATAAACGCCACTCCTAAAGGCTGGTCCTGCCACTGGGACAGGTACGCACTCTTCTCCCCTTTTCACCTTTCACCTTTGACATCTCAGACATGATTTGTGATCACCACCACCTGACGACATGACAGCCTGTCTGGAGACTGAGAGCAGCTGCAGTTAGCGGTGCAGGGCAGGCAAAGCACCGCAAGCACTTACAGAGTTGTGCCAGCCACACGGAGAAACAAAAGCAATGTTTAAAGTGTTCCATGTAACGGATTTTTTCCCAAGATTGGACAAAGCTGGTTTACTCTCCAGAGTGTTGCACGGAGTAGGGCGGGCTTGGGGGTTAAGCGCATGCGAGAGCTCTGTGCGCTTTACAGGACCTCTGGAAGCAACTACTCCTGATTAACCTCGGTGAAGTTAAGAAAAGCTTCGTGGCTGAAGATGTGAATGAAGAACAAGATTACTATCTTCTGCCAGCAGGTCAGATGAAAACATTTCTTTTTATATTTGGCTTTTCTTGATTTTTTTTTTCGTTATTTGAAATCTTTGCTCTTTTATTTTTCAGCTCCCAGATCCTCTCCCTCTCTTTAGCTTTCACTGTGTTTGATATCAAGAGTATGAAATGTGAATTCCACGGTCCAAGAGGGGAAGAGTCACCTTTCGCAAACTTCGTTGTTCTCTTCTTTGGAAGGGAAATTAGTGTTCTAGGAGTTTTGAGTCCCTTCATTAATGAACCTTGAAACCCTGTTAAGCATTGGCAAAAAAAAAAAAAGAGAGAGCGATGTGAGAGGTGTTTTCTAAATCAACTGTTGGAGAGGGCTCAGGGCTGTATTCACAGAGCTGCTGGCAGTGCAAATAGCTTTGAATTATGCTTGGTTCTCCATCCTCAATTGTCAAAGCTCTTTGTTGCCTTTGTGAATAGCAGTCCATTAAGAAGAGGTTCGTCCCTGTGAGAGCAGACTGCTGTCCTGGGACAGGACCAAATGGAAGTGTCTTTGTAGGAGAATGGTTCTTAAAACATGTGTTTTCTTTCTTGTAATTTAGGGATCATAGACGATATTTCTATGTAAACGAGCAGTCGGGCGAGTCTCAGTGGGAGTTCCCAGATGGTGAGGAGGAGGAAGAAGAAAGCCAAGCAAAGGGAAGTAGAGATGAGACTCTTCCTAAACAGACCTTGAAAGACAAAACTGGCACTGACTCGAATTCTGCAGAATCTTCTGAGAATTCCACAGGTGGGATAATTTATCCTGTACTAATTGGAGAGAAATGATTTTAGGGGGGAAAAAAGACAATATTGGTATCATAAATGAAGTGAATTCATGTCATACTGACATAAGTTACTTGATTAAAAACAGTAGTTTGACTTAAAGAAAATGTAGTAGTTAATATTGAAGAAAACCAAGTCATTGACTGGTTAGAAATCAACCTACTATTAATCCTTTGCACTCGAGCGGCGCTGCTACGGCGCCAGGGGGTTTAATGCGTCCACTGGAGCGGCGCTGCTAGGGCGCCCAAGCGGTTTGGAACTCGGTATGTTTATTTCTGATGTGTGATAAGATATTCTTATCACAATTACTTCCGTGGACCAGGCTTAGCCTGTGTCCTTAGCCAATTCTTTGCTTAGCTTAGTTAGTTCAGCTTATCATTGTGATACGTGTCCTGACAAACCGAGGCTGCATCTTGGGGATTGTTTTACTAAATATCACACAAAAACTAATTATAGAGTGTTAACATTTAACAGATTTTGTTGTATTCAATGTAAAAATAAATAAATTGGTGAAATTTTATTATTTGTATACGTTTGTTTGAGTATAAAATGATTTTAAAGTACCTGTAAAAACGCTTCCCTAATATATCTGAAATGGTCTTGAGTTGCTGGTTTGCCCATGCAAAAAAGGCCTCAAGTGCAAAGGGTTAATAGCTGCCTCAGCTAAAAATAGAAATGGTTAAGTACAACATACTTGAATTTAAAAAGAAATTTTCTGTAGCTACTCTGTCTTGTCACTAGCAGAGCTGTGGATTTTCATTAAAAGGAACACTAGTTAATACTAAAATACTAGTTGAATGTTTAACGTCTAAGGAATGATCATATGAAATTTGTTGTTTCTGCAGAACAATTAGTCTGTTGATACTGCAACGTGTTTCAGCTATCTTTGTTAAGAATAGACTTGTTATAAAATCAAAGTAATCGAAAGAAATTCTGTGAAACGAGGACCATATTTGTTTCAGAAAAGTAAAATAGCACTGGTCAAATTTTTACAAAAGTCATGTTACTGAAATGAAATTAGTCCTTTCATATCAATTCATATGTGCACAACACGAATATGACAGTCAAATTCTAATTTTGGCTCTAGGTTTTTCAGTAATCTGCAATAAATTGATGTTTACATCACGAAATGCATGCCAATAGTAATAGGCCTACGGTTAATACCTGTAAAAACTCAAGTCACAGACTGCTACTTAGCTTTCTTCGCTTGTCTCTTGTACATCTGTTCAGAAATAGAATAGATGGAAGACAGTTTCCATTGTGCAAAAGCACAGCCTTAAGATTCGGTTTCGAAGAGTCTAGAAGTAGTCTCCATTCTTGTGGGTCATGAGTGATTTCTAAGGCATTCATGAGGCCCTCAATATCAGAACAGAGTACCAGAGCACTTCCTTTCTAAAGAAAGGCTCTAGCTGCTGGTGACGCTTTCGATATAAAATAATTGTGACATCTTCTAGAAGATTCCCTTCTTGGAGTCTTGGTCCTAGCAATTCTGCCTTGTTCTTGAATAAATCCAAATCACGAACCAGGTCATTTAGTTCTTCCTGTGTTAGTCTGTGTGGGGTTGATGATGCACCACAGCGAAAATTTAGATCACTGCATGCTGATGGAACAAGAGAACAGGTCGGCTCACCCTTGTCCTCATCAGATGAATCAAGAGAATACTCTGCTGGTGGTTCTGGAATAGGAAGTCCCTCACCATGTGGAACTGGTCTCAATACAGATGGAATGTTTGGGTAGACTATTCTCGACTTCTTTTGCTTCATTATTCCACCTGAAAGAGGAGGAACCAAGCAGAAGTAACAGTCCTTTATGTGATTGCTTGGCTCTCTCCACACCATGGGGACTGCAAACGGCATTGATGGTCTTTTGCCATTTAACCACTGTGAAAGCTGTGTTGTTCATGTAGCACAGCATATATGTGGGGTCCAGGGCTTGTCTTGGTCACCAACCTTGAATCCGAAGTAAAGATGAGAAGTCTTCTTCACTTGAGAAGTGATACTTTTCTTCTGGTTGGCAAATTTCACTTCCCCACAAAGAGAGCAGAAATTGTCCACACTATTAACGCACTTTCAAGGCTTTTCTGTTCTGTATTGTGCCTAAATGGATAAAAACAGTTCTACGGAACTAGCTTCAACTGTCTCGCACAAAGTCTGAAATATTTTCAGTGCTCAACCTTTCTGACAGAGCTTTATATAGTACACTGCTGACGTCAGCTTACTTCAGCAGCCGCCTGACAGTAGTAGTGCATTGCATCAGAAAATGATGCAGTCAACTCTGGATGATGTGTACATAATGGTATTATGCAATGCGATGCAGTGTTACATCATTGTAGGCTGATTTAGGATGTCGTCGTTTACACGGTGAAACATATGAAATGAATTATATAAAATATCTTCAAAACAAGAGCTAATAAAAAATTTTCAGGGTTATATTCATGTTCAGCACACCAGATTAGGGCCTTTTTAAGTCAGTAACGATCTCACTGTTGACCAGTGTAATTCCTTGAAAATCAGTGACATTCTACTATAGGGTACTCTTGGAGATCTTCAGTTTAGTTCTGCACATTTCTTTTTAAAGGCCTTCATAGCTCCTTGGTTCTTTTGAGGATCTGATAGTTTTTGCAAGGAGCCACAGCTTAATTTCCACATTATGGAAAAAAATGGATTATTTTCCCTGTAAGTCCATCCCTCTTGGAATGACAAGCATAATAAGACATAGTCAAGACTATGATGACCAACCTTTTGATGTAAAAGCTAGTAACTTTGTTAAGTGATAGCGTATGAAGGCAAGGGTATATGAAGTGATTCCTAAAGTAAAAACCTTTGAAGATGAAAAGATAACACTTGTTGGTAACATAGCAAAGGAAGAGCCGACCGAATTCTTTTGTTCTCTGCTTATCAAAAATGATAATGTTCATGCTCATATCAGCAGCACATATACTAAAATTGGAATGATAAAGAGATTATTAGCATGGCTCCTGTGTAAGGATGACACACAAATTTGTGAAGTGTTCCATATTTAAAAAAAAAAATGTTCTGTGCTCAGCTGGTGCCTCAATCCCAGTAGAAAAATGCTGATAATGTACCTAATGAAACTAGTTATTTACTAAATTACTTTTGTCAGCCTCTTAAACTACCTAAGAATCTTGTATCACTCTAAAACCCATATAAGACTGAAGTGATAATTTTAGAACATAGCAATCCTTGTTTTTATCCTACTTCACTTTTCAGAAATGTGTTTCTTCAAGTAAAGAGTATTTCAGTTGCCATTTTCATGAAGCTTTTCTTTTGATTACTTTCCTATTCTTTTGGTAGCAATGAGATGTCTAATAAGTTGGTTTTATTATTTGTTTTTGCTTTTTAGTAGTTAGTGAACTGAAGAGGCTTGATGGTGGTTCTGGGTAGGTGATTCCTCTCCTGACCACTAATGTCCTTTTCTTGTTTGTTCCAAAGCTCAATATTTTAGAATTTCCACCTCTAAGGGTTCTGTTAGAGTTATGTATTGTTATTTTCTCCCTTTGTTGGTGGCAGAGTTGGAACTGTCTGGTAAAGGAACAGGTTGAGACATTCCTGTCTGATTAAAGCAAATTATTTATGCTGTAGAAAAAAGATGCTGATAAATCACCTTACAGTCAGTCCTCATTATTAAAAACCATACGATAAACGATCAAAATAAATTTTTTAATTTTGTATTCTAAGTAAGGTCTTTGGGCTTTAACAGCCCGTACTACTCTGTCTAACCACTGAGGTGCAGTGGTTAAAACCATCCTTTAAAGAAAGAAAAACTACATTGTGAGGCGCAAGGAAGTTCTGTTCATTTTTATCCTTGTTCATTGTTCAGTGTTTGATTTGACATCATGTCTCTAAAGATGAGTGATATATTAGGATATCGAGTTTGTCTGTCTTGTTAGACTTTTGTCACTTAGGTTATATTTAACTGCTTTTCAAAAAATCTGTAGAACTACTACTTGTATAACAAGTTCTTTAAATGGCTAAACTGGTTTTTTGAAATTTCACTTCAAATTTTCACTTAGTAGAAATTTCATATCTTTAAGCTTGTAGATTTTTTTATCTACTGGCACAAAATACAAGTGCATACCGTTTTAACTTCACTTTAGGCTCCGGAGGTAAATATTTTCTCAAATGGCAACATATAACCAATTGGGTTAAATATAAAAATGAAGGGAAGCATCATTGTAATAGGCTATCCATAGGTATTTAGACTAGGATTTATTGAAATTCTTTGTATTTAAGTGAAAGAAGATAATACTATAATACAGCTATTAAGTTTTGAATAAACTAGCTTGGGATTCAAATATTTAAAAGTTTCCCTTGTTTGCTGCAAAATTCATCAAGTTTATCTCATACTTACACAAAATTTAATTCTGATTGGCCCAGAAGTTGTAAACCATATTATTCACCTTGAACCTACTGTGTTTTCTTAAGTTCCTCTACATGTAGCAGCATGACACTATCATAAACACATTGGTGTGCTTCTAGTGAGAGATCTATCAATATATAAAATCTGACTTATTTACCTACCTTATGTTGTGGTTAGTTTAATAGAAGAAAATTTAGTAAGATATTGATCCTTACTGTTTATTACCTTAGGGCTCATGCAATTTTGATGTACTGTTATACAATGGTGGCAACTACCTGGCCATATATGGACTTTGTCTAAAAGTTATTCCATAAAATCATGCCAGATACAGCTAAATACAAAAGTTTAATGAGACATTTGAAGTTTTTTAGCTGGAAAAAAACTTCATTCCTATTTGATGATTTTATTTTTCAGTGCCCTTTTCCATAGCAAACAGTTTCTAACAATAATTATGGCCATGTGAATCCTGTTCCTAAAGTCTTTTACATAAGGTGTCATTTATCTGTCCCGTAAAAAGTGAAGCTGTTTTAAAAGCCGATTGGTTCTTGGTTGCTTCAGTTTTACCCACTTTGCTATATTTGGAGCACAGTAAGGTAAATGTATTCCTGCCCTACAACCTCTTCTGCTCCTGGCTATGAAGATTGGCAGGAAGCTGCATCTGGAGATCTGCTTCATGAGAAGTGAGATTCACTTTACTGAGCTTTCTAAAGCTCTTGGACTCCTGATACTTCATGAGGACATCTTGATGAAATAGCATTAGACTAGACCTGGCCACGAGAAACTGATGATCTTGGGCAAGTCATTTCCCTCCTGGGTTTCTTTGCCTTTGAAATAATAGGGTTGAAACTAGATAATTTCTCATGTCTCTTCTACTCCTAAATTCTATGATTTTAGGGAGAAAATCCCCTTCAGCATTCCTGGGATATATATATCTAATAATCCCATATATTGTGAAACTTCCCTATTGACGATAAAGAGGGATGGGGAAGGCTACAAGTAAGTATATCCTCCTGTTTTTCTAATCTTTAAAGCTTTTCCCAGCAAAGGAAGGACAATGATTAAATGTCATTTTTGCAGAATTTCAGGAAAGCTGATCCTACAGCTTTCCAGCTGTAATTTCTTAACTCTGGCTTTCAACAGCAATTTCATATCCTCTGCATCTTCAAACACACCTTTTGTGTTTGCCTTAGTTATCATTTGCCGTGAGGATTTGTTCTATTAATTTTCCCTATTCTCATCAAAAAAATAAAAAATTATCCCTCTCTGATTTTTGTAACTGTGATTTTAGTAAATGAATACACTTCACTTAAAGATGTGAAGGAATGAATGATAGGGTTAGCAGTACTTGGCAAATGGATTTTTCTAGTTAGTAACCCAAGTTAATGGAAATGGGTAGAATTTGTGAGTGGGTTACAAGGTATTTACTGGGTCACTCCCAATCACTTACGTAGCTCACTAAAAGTAAAATGTATGGAATCTGTTGCAAAAGCACATCATTTACTCACTGCTTCACTTTTGAAATAAAAAAGTCCCCAGTGTTGCCTTCTATTTGTGTCAAGAAACACAGTATTGAAACTGTGAATGTTTGAAGTAAAAACTACAGATTCAGATGACTAAATTTCTCATTGAGTTGATGTGTTGTACTTCATTTACTCATCCATAAATCTGGACCTAAAGAGCAAGACTAGTATAACACAACTGGGGCAAATGCGAACTGTGAAGTTCTAAGTTTACCCTTCTATGGAAATCATTTCTGAACTGAATTGTTTCATATTTTAGTGACGTCATTGTAGAGTAGATGCCTATATGTCAGATTTTGTCTTATCATTCAGTTGAACATTTCTGTGACTTTGAGCCATAGAAATTTTGTCTTTTTCTTGACTCCTGTTTGTTTTCGTAGGTTCTCTTTGTAAAGAGTCCTTCTCTGGCCAAGTTTCTTCTTCATCACTTATGCCACTTACTCCATTCTGGACCCTCCTTCAGTCAAATGTGCCTGTGCTTCAACCTCCATTACCTTTGGAGATGCCGCCACCCCCACCTCCACCCCCAGAATCCCCTCCTCCTCCTCCTCCTCCTCCGCCACCCCCTCCTCCAGTGGAAGATGGTGAGATCCAGGAGGTAGAGATGGAGGATGAGGGAAGTGAGGAGCCTCCTGCCCCAGGAACAGAGGAGGATACTCCATTGAAACCTTCAGCACAAACTACAGTTGTAGCTAGCCAGGTGAGAAATGACATTTGGCATTCCAAAGAATTAGAGGGATGATTGATAAATTTCATTTTAGAAGAGGATGTTGAGCCAAGACCTTTAGTCATTAACGAAAATATTTGTGTTTCAGAGTCCAGCTGATTCTGCCATCTCTAGTTCTCCTACTACTAAAGCAATAAAAAGAAAAGCTACAGAAATCAGTACTGCAGTAGTTCAGAGATCAGCTACCATTGGTAGTTCTCCAGTCCTCTACAGCCAGTCAGCTATAACTGCAGGTAAGTATCATGGTCATTGAGTGTTTTCTTCAATGTATATTTCTTTGTTGCCACATTTTGATGTCTTAAGTTGAAGAAAGAATAAAATGTTTTCATTGTAAAGATTCTGTTTTTCTTTTAGTTGCGAACTAAAACTGTTCAGTTTTGCATGTACCCTTCCCAGTTGTCTTCTGTCCATTTGCATATATTAGTGATTGCGATGTTCAACACTATTGGTAAACTATTTTGAAATTAGTATTTCACTACCAGACGATGTGAATTTTTTTTTAAATAACTAAAGATATATTGGGATGATTTCGTAGGTGATCTAACCCCCAATTCCCTTTTCCTTCTTTTCCTTGTTTTTGGCTTTGTCACAATGTCTTTTATAGTTTCATGTTATGTTTTCTGTGTTAGGTCACCAGACAACAGGAATTAGTCATGGGGCTGCAGGAATTGGACACCAAGCAATATCAGTTAGTCATCCAGCAACAGGAATGGGTCACCAGGCCAGAGGAATGAGCCTGCAGTCAAATTACATAGGACTGGCCTCAGCAGCACCTGCGATTATGAGTTATGCCGAATGTTCTGTCCCAATTGGGGTAACTGCTGCTACACTGCAGCCAGTCCAGGCCCGAGGTGCTGTGCCTAGTACTGCTGTTATAGAACCACCACCGCCTCCACCTCCCCCTCCTCCACCGCCGCCACCACCAGCTCCCAAAGCGCCACCACCTGAAAAGACAAAAAAAGGAAAGAAAGATAAGGTATGGTAAATCTCTTCAAATTCTATTTAAATGAAAAACTTTACTGAGATGATACTCATAAAATCAGCTATTTTAAAGTATATGATTCAGTAGCATCTAGTACATACACAGTATTATGCAGTTATCATCTCTGTCTAGTTATCTAATGTTTTGATCACCCCAAAAGAAAAACTAGTACCCATTATGCAGACAGTCACCAGCACCCTCTTCCCTAGCTTCTGGGAAGCACCAAATACTCTGTTTATCTCCTCCATGTCTTTGTAACAGACCAGTTCTGCTACTGTTCATTCTTAGTACAATTAAATGTTTGAACAACTAGTTCTCAGGAATCATTTATTTTATGACACTTTCCTTTAGGAAGGAAGGATAATATGAAGATCACAAAACATGCAAAGAAACAGGGAAGGAAATATAGCTCACTCAAAGGAGTAAGTCCCCAGAAACTCACCAGAAAAAAGATTTTTTTTTTTTTTGAAGATTTACTTACTTATGCATACAAGAGCCGGGGTGTAAGTTAGAGGTGTGGGAGGGTGAGTGGATTCACCAGAGACAGAGTGGGGGGCAGAACAGGCAGATTAACTGAAATACAGTGCCAAGGGGAGCAGTGGGCAAGACAGGAGAGGTCTGCTGCGCCATGTGGGAATCTCCCTGGCTGGGGATCGAACTTGTGCTGCAGTTGTCTTACAGATAATCAAAAAGCTAAAGGAAAATTGGCAAAGAACTAAAAGAAATTAGGAAAATGATGAAGTGAGACAATTTTTAAAAAGGAAAGGGATATTCTGGAGCTGAAAAAAAAAATAGATCTAAATTAAAAAATTCGTTAGTTCAACAGCAGACTCTAATAAGGAGAAAAAAGGATAATTTATTTCGGTGAAGCCATTCCTGACACTCTTCCCCTCCACCCCCTAACCCTCCAAGAGAGGTAATTTCTTCCTACACTATTCATCAAGTAACTTTTTTAGCCAGTCGTGCTTTTATGATTTTAAAAGTAATAGTTTTGAAATTCCCAAATGCTGTTAATTTATCATTTTTGGTTATTTGATATCTAAAAACAGATTGCCATCCATCTCTCGTTTTAGGCCATTTTTCTCCGTTTTGTTTGTTTGTTTGTTTGTTTGTTTTAACATCACTGTTCATATTGTATGTTTGATTTCTCAGGTATAATCCCCATAGAATTCCCATATCCAAATTGCTCATGATTCATCTCTATCGTCTCTTGTGCTCTTCCCTCCCTTGTTTTGACCCTTCTGTCCCCTCTGCTGTGTCTCAGATTTATTTATGCATACAAGCTGGGGTACGTGAGGCGGGGGTGGCGAGAGGGTTCCCCAGAGACAGAGTAGGGAGCAGAACAGGCAGATCAATGGACATACACTGCTAAGGGGAGCAGCGGGCGAGGCAGGAGAGGTCTGTCACGCCGTGTGGGAATCTCCTCAGCCAGGCTTCAAACTCGTGTTGCAGCTGCCAACAGCTCTATAGTGCAGCGCTTAACCCCTGCACCACCAGGGAGGGCCTGAGTTTATCTTTTTGATTGCTGAGTAGTATTCCATTGTGTTTATATACTGTATTTCCATGATCTAGTCATCTGTTTGGGGGCATTTAGGCTGTTTCCATATCTTAGCTATTGCAAATAGTGCTGTAGTAAACACAGGAGTACAGGATTCCTTTTTTGTGTGTCCTTTGGATAGATTCCTAGGTCATATGGCAGATCCATTTTTAGTAATTTGAGGGTCCTCCATACAACTTCCGTTGTGGTTGGACCAGTTTGCATTACACCAGCAACGTAAGAGGTTTCCTTTTTTTTTTTTTTCCCTTAAGATTTATTTATGCAATCAAGCTGGGGTGTAGGCCAGAGATGTGGGGTGGTGAGACGATTCAACAGAGACAGTGGGGAGCAGAACAGGCAGATCAACTGAAGTACACTGCTGAGGGGAGCAGCAGGTGAGGCAGGAGAAGTCTGCTGTGCCAAGTGGGAATCTGCCTGGCCGAGTATCGAACTCATGCTGCAGTGGCTCTGGATAGCTTCATAGTGCTGTGCTTAACACCTTGCACCACCAGGGATGCCCAGGTTTCCTCTTTCTTCATGTCCTTGTCAGCATTTATTGTTGTCAGTTTTTTATCTTTTTTTTTTTTTAATATTTATTTTTACATACAAGCTGGGGTACAGGCCAGAGGCGTGGGGCGGCGAGAGAGTTCACCAGAGACAGAGCGGGAAGCAGAACAGGCAGATCAGAAATACACTGCTGAGGGGAGCAGCGGGCGAGGCAGGAGAGGTCTGCTGCACCATATGGGATCCTCCCTGGCTGGGCGTCGAACTCATATCACATGCTGCTGACAACTCCACAGCGCAGCACTCAACCACTGTGCCACCAGGGAGGCCCCTCTTTTTTTTTTAAGATTTATTTATTTATGCGTGCAAGAGCTGGGGTGTAGGCCACAGGTGTGGGGAGGGGGTGCTGTGAGAGAATTCACCAGAGACAGAGTGTGGAGCAGAATAGGCGGATTGATTGAAACACACGGCTGAGGGGAGCAGCGGGCGAGACAGGAGAGGTCTGCCTCACCATGTGTGTCAGCTCCCTGACTGGGCATTGAACTCATGCTGCAGTGACTGGCAGTAGCTTGATAACACTGTGACTTACCCATTGTGCCACCAGGGAGGCCTGATGTTGAGCATTTTTTCATATGCCTGTTGGCCATTTCCTCTTTGGAGAAGTGTTTTTTTAGCTCTTCTGCCCATTTTTTTTTTATATATATTTTTTTTATTTATGCATACAAGCTGGGGTACAGGCCAGAGGCGTGGGGCGGCGAGAGGGTTCACCAGGGACAGAGCGGGGAGCAGAACAGGCAGATCAGAGGTACACTGCTGAGGGGAGCAGCGGGCGAGGCAGGAGAGGTCTGCCGCACCATGTGGGATTCTCCCTGGCCGGGCGTCGAACTCGCGTCCTCGCTGCAGACAGCTCCACAGCGCAGCATTTAACTGCTGCGCCACCGGGGAGGCCCCTCTTCTGCCCATTTTTTGACTGGGTTGTTTATTTTGTTTTTGTTGAGTTGTGTGAACTCTTTTGTGGATTTTTTTTTTTTTTCTTTTGTGGATCTTTGCGATAAGTCCCTTATCAGTTGTATGGAGTGCAAATATTTTCTCCCAATCTGTAGGCACTTCGTTTTTTTGCTATTGTCTCTTTTGCTATACAGAAACTTGTTAGTTTGGTGTAGTCCCAGCTGTTTTATAGGCCATTTTTAAAGAATAAAACATACACTTAGTGTCCCTAATGTTTAAGAATATTTGACGTCAACATTTATTTTCAGTCTTTTTGCTAAAGGGTTTTGTGTGCATCTTACTAGGAAATAAACAGAAAGGGAGTTAAACTAGCCGTTTTTTCTTTATATTCACTAGCTTAAAATGCATTCTTCCCTCATTAAAAACCTTCTCAAGTACAACAGCTGGTACAGCTCCGTCTCCGTGTGAGTGTGATGCGCAGCGCATAATGCTAAAACGTAACAGTTTCATGACAGGTCGGAATCAAATATGCTAAAAAATTAATGAAACTCTATAGAGATCAAAATGAAACATCAGTGATAGTACCTAGATCTATGGTTTGAATTATGTTTGCAGGTGTTGAGTGAGAGATTATACCTCAGTGAAACTTCACTCCCTGGGTCAGCTCCCTGGCTGGGGATCAAACTCATGCTGCAGTGATTGGCAGTAGCTTGATAGCACTGAGACTTTAACCCCTGTGCCACCAGGGAGGCGTCCACATGTGACCAATGTTAATCCATCTTTTTATTCAGTTGGATCCATGTTAACCTGAAATAGGCTGTGTTGGAGCCATGGGTATTGCAGTAGCTTGGATTGTACCACAAGTGATGTAGGACATTGGCGAGATGTGTGAAACGGAAGGTTTGAGCTTGATAGATAGACATGTATTTTCCCAGAAAGGTAAGACTGACCAGTGACAGTCAAAATGGAATTTGGAGCGAAAAGCTTAAGTAATAAAAAAGGCTGAAAATATTAAGTATTTTTTCAGATCTTGAGGACCTTATTTCAGAAATTTGTTTATATCAGGTGCTGGCAGGAAAAATAGCTCAGGCCTCATATCCAGTCCTCACATGAGCCCGGCACGTAATCACACCTACCAGTTGAGTGGCCTCTTGTGGCTCTTTAGTGTAACCTAGTCAGATCTTCAAGTACACAGTCCTGTTCCTCGTCAGAATCACAGGTTAAAAATGGGTTTTATCAATGTCTGATGTAGCGATTCTTTAATTTGACATAATGCAGATGTCAGCGGGTATGTTTTGAATGCATACTATTTGTCAGGTGTTTTCCCTAGATGCACGGAATTTAATAGTGAATCAAACAAAATCTCTGCTATTGGAGAGCTTCCCTTCTGGGAAGGGAGAAACGGGTTTGGGGTTGGAAAGACAGAAAAGCAAATAGATAACTTTTGGTATTTTTAATGCAAAGAAAGAAAATAAACTGTTAAGAGGACAGAAAGGAGTCTTTGGTAGGTGATACTATTTCAGGAAGGATGGTCATGTAAGGCCTTTTTGTTAGAATGCTTTTGATTGAAAAGAAGCCTGGAGGTAATGTTGGACAAACCATGTTGGATATATAGTTTACTTTTGCAAGTGTTGAAAGTATTTTTTTACTACAAAATTTTACTAAATTATAGGTAATTTATAGAAAATGAGGGTAAGCCAAAAGAAGGGGGGAAATATAGTTAGAACTAATTACATCATTGGCATTTTGATGTATCTCTGCTTTTGTTACGTTTAACAGTTGCCATTGAATTTGTTTCTTTCCAGAAAAGCTGGTCTTTTATTTCTCAGCTTTATCACTTGATATGAATACTCCGTCTATTTAAAATTTGAAAGGGGGAACGCAAATTCTGAGATAAGGGCAACAATTTTGAACTCCATAGGATAAGAAAGCTAGAGGAAAATTTTCTGACCAAACTTCGTAAATAGTACCTTTATAGTTTTTAGTTTTTAACTGTTAGGTTTATTATTGGTAGAAATATCTAGCAATAACTTTTTTGAAATGGCATTTGTTTTCTGGGTTTCTGTCCTTTGGCTCATAAAGTCCACTTATTCCTTAGTATGAGGAAAAGATCCTGATCTTAAGTGAAGACCTAATTGCTTATATAATATATCCTTTTTTGTGGGGGTGAGGGGTGGAGGAATCGGTGTAAGCCGGGGTGCGTGGATTGGGGGGGTGGTTGGAAGGATTCACCAGAGGCAGAGTGGGGACCAGAAGAGGCAGATTTACTGAAATAACACTGCTGAGGGCAGTAGCGGGCAAGACAGGGAAGGTCTGCTGTGCCATGTGTGGGTTAGCTCCCTTTCTGGGGATCAAACTCAGGCCATAGCAGTGATAGCGCTGAGACTTAACCCCTCAGTCATCAGGGAGGCCTTGTATTTCTCTTTTTTGACCTTTAACCTTTGTTACAGACGAAGAAGAGTAAAACCAAAATGCCCTCTCTGGTAAAGAAGTGGCAGAGTATCCAACGTGAGTTAGATGAAGAGGAGAACTCTAGCTCCAGTGAAGAGGATCGGGAATCAACTGCACAGAAGCGAATTGAAGAGTGGAAACAACAGCAGCTGGTCAGGTAAAAGGAAAGAGACCGTGGATAGGGGGTGGGTTATGGTGGTTTTATTCTTAAAATCACAGCCCTCAGTTTCTGGTATGCTTTATAAACTTACCTAAACCAGCTTTTAATTCATAAATACGATGTTTATATTCATATCAAGTTCATGGTCTAAACTTTTTTCAAAATGAGAAATATCCCATTTATAGTACTTTCTCTCCCTGTAGGCAAAGGAATGTGTTAACCCCAAGCATACCAGGAAAAGTAGTTTACCATTTAGATCCAATAGAGTTTTTACAGGTTTTGAGTTTTTAAGATTTATTTTATTTATGCATACAAGAACTGGGGTCTAGGCCAGAGGTGCAACAGGTGAGAGGATTCACCAGAGACAGAGTAGGGAGCAGAACAGGCAGATCAACTGAAGTACACTGCTGAGGGGAGCAGTGGGTGAGGCAGGAGAGTCTGCTGCACCATGTGGGAACCTCCCTGGCTGGGGATCGAACTAATGCTGCAGTGGTTCCTGGATAACTTCATAGTGCTGCACTTAACCCTTTGTGCCACCAAGGAGGCCCTTGACTAGAATTTATATATATATTTTTTAAAAGATTTATTTGTGCATACCAGCTGGGGTACAGGCCAGAGGTGTGGGGCGGCGAGAGGGTTCACCAGAGACAGAGTGGGGAGCAGAACAGGCAGATCAACGGAAATACACTGCTGAGGGGAGCAGCGGGCGAGGCAGGAGAGGTCTGCTGTGCCATGTAGGACTCTCCCGGGCCGAGCGTGGAACTCTCGTCGCCACTGCCAACAGCTCCAGGGCACAGTGCTTAACCGCTGTGTCACCAGGGAGGCCTGACTAGAATTTTTAATAATAAAAAATAACTGACCCCAAAATTTATTTTCCTAGTTTTGAAAGTATACACACTAAAATGAGCCACATTCTTTGAATGTGAGTTAGTATTTGTCACTCATAACTTGGAACATACTCAGAAATAGTGATGCTGCATTTCAAAATCATCTCTGATAGGTTCTAATTACTTTTGAATCTTAAATTTGCAGCATCCATAAATGTAGTACTTAGGAAAACATTGGGAAAGCTATCTTTGTTTCATAATTTGAAAGTTTTATTTATAAACAAATTGGAATGGTTATTCCAATGTATGTTTAATATTTCTCTAATTACTACTTACCTTCTTTTTAGCATTTGTTCACATATGAATCTTATCAAGTAAGTTTAACAGGTAGTATCATAAAACCTAAAGGATTATGATCATAAGTCTTTCTAGGAAAATCTGGTAGTCTGGATTTTTAATGCCAAATATTAGGTGGTATTCCCTTTTTTTAGTTACTGTATTTCTTTTTATCTATAGTTCAGTGAGATGCCAGCCCTTACAGATAGTTAGAACTGATCAAGAGAAACTCAAACAGTAGAATTGAAGGTCCCGGCCTGATGCTATATTGAGGGTTAAATGTATCTACCTTAAGAATCATAACTCCTAGAAGTGAAAAATAACTCACAAGAACATGTTTGAGTCCTTCAATGTGACTTTAATGATTACTAGAGATACTAGTAAATATGTATTATATAGCTATAAAGGTAGAGAAGACTACCTTTTGTGCGACTTCAAATTAAGAAATTTTAAAAAAATGCTGGTGCTTTGCTGAGAAATGTGAAGCATTTTCGTAAACATAGGTGCTGGATCAAATTTTGAGTCTCAATATAAGTTTTGGAAATGAACATTCTCATTTTCTTTCCAATATCTATATGTTTTTACAGTGGCATGGCAGAGAGAAATGCTAATTTTGAAGCTCTTCCTGAAGATTGGCGAGCAAGACTGAAGAGAAGAAAAATGACTCCAAACACATAGTTTAAAAAGAAAAAAAGATTATATTTTGTTTAGTTCAAAGTCTTAACCAGTTTTACCGTTGTCAATAAACTGAATTTTATGAGGGAGAGCATATGAATTTCCTGGTAAGAGCATACACACACAGAATTTTCACATTTGTGAAATAAAAGTTTTCTGTTTTGCTGAAGGGGTGAGATGATTAAATACTTTGACCTGACTGCCTTTATTCTCACATTGGCAAACTAAGCATGTTAGGTACATTAACTTCAGCAGTTTGAACTTGTGACACCTCTACAGAGGACTCACAAAAAGTGAAGGATTTTCCTGCCTGATAGAAGCTCACTTAGTTCCTAATATGACCCTCTCATTAACTGCTGCTCCAGAACAAGTGCAATTAAGAAGGCAGCTCTATATTTTACCTTGCTTAACTAGGATATAATCATCTTTTTCTGACCTCTTCCTCTAGGGTGTCACCCCTGAAGTGCTGAGGTGGTCTGTCAAGTTGTACATTGTGCTGACAGAGAGCCACATTCTTTAGAGTATTCTTTCTCATAATTTCTACAACTGGTAGCTCTGCATTTTACACACTGGGTGGCATATTTAAATTTCAGTGCAGGCAGCAGGTTTTCCTGTCTTTGAGAATATTCCCCTCATGTAAGTGACAGCAAATGTAACAATAGCCACTGTATGTATTAATATGTCTCCATTGTCTTACCCTATTCCAGAATTCAATTCCCATTTATGTATGAATGTATCCTCCATAAAATTCCATATTTAAAAATTGGAGTTTACTTTCTGTACTTTCTATTGTATCACAATCAGGTAAAAGTCACTTTAAACTGAAGAAAAGGCAAATTGTGTTTTAAAGCTGTTTGTATTTCTCCAGTTTCTGACCTTGTAAATTTGTATATATGCACTAATAAAGCTTTTTTATACTTCTGATTAGTTTATCCTTTTGTTTTTTATACCTGTTACTCTGATTATAATAACAAAGACTTGATTTTAAGTCAATTTGTCATTGTTCTTTTTGATCAAATATGGTATAAGGCATGTGCAAACAATGCAGACCAATTCTGGAAAAAGCAGCAGGTTTCCTAGCAGCAGCCTAGGAAAATAGGCTTCTGGCACCAGAGGTGCTGTGTGACTGATTTTGGAGCTTGTACTCAGTACTGTTGGCTACTGTTTCCTGCTTAAGTCCTAGAAAAGATGTGGTTGACATTTAGAAGAAAATTAAGGTGCTTTATAGTTTTCCCTCAAATTATAAAAGTAACGTTCTACTCATACAAAGTTAACCAAAGAACAGTTATATTTTAGCCTAATCCCTTTCGTTTATAGTGTACTGAATTTTATTTACAGTTAACCGTATTGGGGTGATCATTTTTTGTACATGTTTTGTAATTTTGAGAGAGTAGATTTCTGGAAATAGACTATCCACTAACCATTAAGCTTTTGCTTTAGCCACCTGGCAGTTTTCCAGACTTGCAGGAATACCTGTAAAGGGCCAGTGCCTTCGTCAGTGCCCTACCAGAATGGAGCATTTAGTTGCCGTTGGTGTTCTAAGATTTTATGGGTAAAAGAAATGGGGTGTAGGTCAAAGGTTTGGGGGGGAGGATTCACTAGA
Organism: Scalopus aquaticus; assembly: GCA_004024925.1. NCBI lineage: Eukaryota > Metazoa > Chordata > Mammalia > Eulipotyphla > Talpidae > Scalopus > Scalopus aquaticus. The sequence goes on from PVIJ01005110.1 coordinate 50,903, forward strand.
GACGGTGGGGAGCAATGCAGCGGATTTACTAAACTAGACTACTAAGGGGAGCTGCCGGAGAGACAGGAGAGGTCTGCTGGGCCAATATGTTGGTTACCTCTGCTGCTCGGGATGGGTGGGCCTTCGCGGTGATAGCGCTGAGACTTAACTCCTAGGCTACCAGGGACCCCAGATAGTGTTGTTTTTAAAACTTACTTAGTTCCCTTTTCCACTGTACAAGATAATTTTTAGATTGTAGCCATAGGGTGGAGCGAATATAAGGTAAAAGAAGAGGATAAGCGGCTCCCTTTACGCAATAAGAGTTACCTAAAGGTGGGCCTCCCTGGTGGCGCAGAGGTTAAGCGCTGCGCTATGGAGCTGTTGGCAGCGGCCACGTGAGTTCGACGCCCGCCCAGGAAAATCCCACATGGCGTGCAGACCTCTCCTGCCTCGCCCGCTGCTCCCCTCAGCAGTGTATTTCTGATCTGCCTGTTCTGCTACCCGCTCTGTCTCTGGTGAACCCTCTCGCCGCCCCACGCCTCTGGCCTGTACCCCAGCTTGTATGTATAAATAAATAAATCTTTAAAAAAAAAAAAGTTACCTAAAGGTAAGGAAAAACAACTGGAATATGTTGAGGATGCCAGCGTTGAGCTCGTCAGCCCCATTTCCATTTCCCAGAAGTCGGGCAGGGGTATCCTTATGAAAAGAATGAAGGTGAGTCTGTATCTTAAGGCTTGCCCTGGGCTCCCCAACCATTCCTAGGAGGCGAGGCCTAGATCCCCGGAAATGTCCGGCCGCCCCGCCCTCCCGCTTCCGCCTCGCGGTTGCCTGGCTACGGGGGCCCCAGCAGAAAGCCATGGCGGGTGAGCACGCCTTGCGTGTCCGTGTGTGCGGTCTGGTGCGGCCTCTGTCCCTGCCGCGGCCTCCCTGCCCGGGCCTGCCCCCTCACCGAGGATCCTCTGCCGCCTGGGCCGGGCCGGGTCGGGCCGGGGAGCGGGGACGGTCGCACCTCCGCTGAGCTCACAGAAACCTACGCCCCCTTGCCCACTCCTCACCACCTCCGGACCAGGAAGCTCAGAACCCCTGAATTACGTTTTCAGGGACCAGTCTCCGGGCCTCTGACGTTTTTAGTCCTGTGTCGGGACCACTCCTCGGGTCGCTCCATCCCTCTTTCTTTCACTTCACGGTCGCGCCCGGGTGCTGGTCATTTCCTTTCTCAGGGGAGAGGGAAGCATGGGGCCAGCAAGGGTCCTGACGCCTCGGGAGAGTCTGGAAAACGTGTTACCCTTCCCGATCCCTCAGGTGTGGTCTGGGCCTCAGAGTGGGAACCGCCAGCCTGGTCCATGTTTATCTGAGGAGAGGCTGGGTTGGCAAGAGGAGGGAGAGACCCTGCAGGATTTCCTGTAGTCGCGTGGGAGCTGCGGAGGTGGGGAAAGGGGCAGGGTGGATATTGTCGGCCTTTTCAGTTGTCCCGTTCTGGGTTTTTTTGTTTGCTTAGCTTCTCCTGTGTAATCAGCTGCCCGTTTGAAAATTAAGCAGGCCTGGTGGCTGGATGTGTCACTGACTGGTCCTCAGCATACCATGCAGAAGTAACATGTTCCCAGCATTGGAACCAGAGCTAAAGCAGGAGGTCGGTACACACCCAACCCCTCCCCAGAAATCCAACGCTTGGCCAGAGGGAATATTCTGCAGGCACCTATTTCTTGGTGGAGATCTTGATCCCCAAGATGAGATCATTTGTCTCACTCTCTTGCACTTGCTTTATTTACAAGTCCTCAGGCACACTGTTCTGTGCAATAGTGCTGTTCTACCTTTTGTAAGAGTTCAGTGTTACTCCAAAGGATTTTCCTAACTGAGTTGGCCTTTCCTTTCACAGACTCTTCTTGATCCCTATGAAGAGTTTATGTACCATCATCTCCGGTACTATGGCTACTTTAAAGGTAACCCCTCATTTTTATCTTGCTTCACTTTTCGTCAAGTAAATGGTTTGATTAACTGGGAGAGTTGTGTTTGGATAGACTAGTGACTAATATTTCGAGCACCTTTGATCCGCTGTGTCACTTCTGTCGAGTGTCCATGTACAAGGATCTGTTTGTCCTTGCACAAGTACCTCCCTCTCTTAATTACACTATCTGGCATTAAAATAGTCTTGCAATCTGGAAAGGCATGTTCTCGCCTTATTGTTCTTTGGAAGTGTCTTGACTAGCCTTGCTTTTCTGTAAAATTTTAGAATTGTAATGTTTTAAAGATTGTCGGGATTGCATTGAATCTATAGGTCAAGTTTCACTAGAAATGAGAATTTTCCCCATCTGCAAACATAGTCTAATCATCCATTAACTTAGATCTTTAAGGTCTCCCAATAAAGGTAATTTTTTTCATATTTTTATGCTGTTATAAATACTACCCTTTTAAAATTTTGATTTTCTGATGTTCCTGGTATTTAGAAATAAAATGAAGATTTTTATATTGATTTTATTTCTGTCAACCTTATTAAACTGGCTCATTTTTTTTTTTAAAGATTTATTTTTTATTTATGCATACAAGCTGGGGTACAGGCCAGAGGCGTGGGGCGGTGAGATTGTTCACCAGAGACAGAGTGGGGAGCAGAACAGGCAGATCAGAAATACACTGCTGAGGGGAGCAGCGGGCGAGGCAGGAGAGGTCTGCCCGCACCATGTGGGATTCTCCCCGGCTGGGCGTCGAACTCGCGTCGCCGCTGCCGACAGCTCCACAGCGCAGCGCTCAACCGCTGCGCCACCAGGGAGGCCCCTAAACTGGCTCATTTTTAAGCAATTATTCATTTGTTGAAAATCGAACTTCCAGATTGTTCAGCAGAGGCCCCACTCCAAGTCCCTGCCTTCACTTGCCAGAGCTCTTCTGGGTGCTCTTGTAACTAGAAGATCTTCTGCCTCCCAAGCCCTTTTTCTCTCCATTGTACCATGCTGCTTCTCAAGTCTCCTCACTGTAAAATTTAAAAAATTATGCTTAACTCATATGCATTAGAATGTGAAAGCCCGGGCCTCCCTTGTGGCGCAACAGGTTAAGCACAACACTACAAAGCTATCCAGAGTCACTGCAGCACAAGTTCAATACCCGGCCAGGGAGATTTCCACATGGCACAGCAGACCTCTCCTGCCTCGCCCGCTGCAGTGTATTTCAGTTAATCTGCCTGTTCTGCTCCCCACTCTGTCTCTGGTGAATCCTCTCACCACCCCACACCTCTGGCCTACACCCCAGCTTATATGCATAAGTAAATAAATCTTTAAAAAAAAAAGAATGTGAAAGCCCTTTGAAAAATGGGTTGTATTTCTTGCAAAGACTATCAGTGGTGGGTGGTAACAAAAGTCCCGGTAGTCTGGGTAATAGTGCTTTGGGTGTTGACGGTGATATTAGAAGTAATGATGAGTCAGCTTCCCAGCAACTTTAATTAAATTGCCTCTTCTTAGCACAGAGAGGCAGTTTAACAAATTCTGCTAAGAGTCAGCATGTTTGGAAGAATAGTCCTCGATTCCTGTTGAGTGCCTCTTTCGGGGAAAGGGATGACTTGTTACCAGACCCCCTGCAAAAGGAGAAGCTTCTTTGTGAGTATCAGTGTATGTGTGACCCCAGAACCCTCATTACCCTGATCAACTCCTGCAGGTGAGTTCAAGAGAGCTGGCCTAATGTGGGAGACGCCAGGGAATTCAACATCACTCAAAAGTGTTCTGTCTAAACTATTTAGGAGTGTAAATGAAAACTGAAACGCCAAATACTCTGGATTACTATCCTCCATCTTGTCAGAAAATTCATTAAGGCTCTTTAGTCAAGGGTAGCACACTGATTTTTCACACAGTTTTAATGTAAATATTTAAGGCTCTTTGAATAAGAAACCAGTTCCTCCCAGGAACACAGGGTTCTTCTGGAACCTAAGGACAAGAATGCAATTGGATTTCCCCCCAGTACTTAACTAACCAAACATTAATCCACTTCTCTTGTCTCCACTCCCTCCCCTCTCCCAGTCCAAGCTACCGTCATTTCTCACTATTGAAACAGCCTCATTACTGGTCTCCTGGCTTCTTTGTGCCACACTGCCCTTTCCCAGTCCAGTTCCCACAGAGCAGTGTTCTTTTGTACATGTAAATCTGATTGTGTCCCTTTGCTACTTGAAACCTTTGAATGACACAAGATCCAAAAGCCGTAAGACATCAATAGTTTTACAGCAAAAGAAATTGTTTCATATAGAAAAAGTTACTATTAGAAAAGTAAAGAATCAAAGGGGGGAAAAGGGAAAAAATCTGACAAATAAGCCAAAGGATTAATACCCATTATATAACAGCTCTTACAAATTAATAAGTAGAGGGCCTCCCTGGTGGCACAAGGGGTTAAGCACAGTGCTGTGGAGCTGTTAGCGGCTATAGCACGAGTTCGATGCCCAGTTGTGGAGAATCCCACATGGTGCAGCAGACCTCTCCTGCCTTGCCGGCTGCTCCCCTCAGCAGTGTATTTCAGTAGATCTGCCTGTTCTGCTCCCCACTCTGTCTCTGGTGAACCCTCTCACTGCCCCACGCCTCTGGCCTGCACCCCAGCTTGTATGCAAAAATAAATAAATCTTTTAAAAAAATTAATAAGTGAAAAATGACCAAATAGAAAATTGGGGCCTCCCTGGTGGCGCAGAGGTTAAGTGCTACACTGTGGAGCAGTTGGCAGCAGCGACCCCAGTTCAACGCCCAGCCGGGGAGATTCCCACGTGGCGAGGCAGACCTCTCCTGCCTTGCCCGCTGCTCCCCTCAGCAGTGTATTTCCGTCGATCTGCCTGTGCTGCTCCCCACTCTGTCTCTGGCGAACCCTCTCGCCGCCCCAAGTCTCTGGCCTGTACCCCAGCTTGTATGCATAAATAAATAAATCTTTAAAAAAAAGAAAAAAGAAAATTGGGCAAAAGACATGAACAAGTAGATCACAGAAAAACAAGTATGAACATGTTCATATACATGTTCAGCTTCATTTCTATTTAAAGATACAACTCAAAATGTCAGGGTGCCATTTTTTAAATCATGAGATCTGGCTAGAGGTTGTTTTAAAGTTATTGATCACATATTGGGGGAACCCTGCTGTTAGGACTGTGAATAGGTAGGCTGTTTCAGAAAGGCAACTTGGCAATCTCTGGGAAACTTAGAACAGTACATTTAACTCTTGATGTCGCAATTCCTTTTTCAAATATGTGTCACATGTTTGCTCACACCGTTCCCAGAAGTCCTGCCAGGACTCCTGCCAGGGAGTGGAAAGATGAAGGTTGAGCCAAGGAGACTAATCAGGTCTCTTGGCTCAGGAGCAATCTGACCCCCTCCACCTTAGTTTTCTCCTGCCCTATTTGGTAACATTTGAAATTCCATTAATAAGAAACAATTGCCAGTCTTTTTTTTTTTTTTTGGCCAGTCTTAATATAATAGAAAATATAAAATGTAAAATCAGCTGGTAGAAGTAACACAAGCATGTAAATGAGTTTTAGTTGGAGTATAATTTGGTAATCTGATACTACTTCCCCTCTTTTGATTATTGGAGTGAGGAAGACATTTTTCTTTATCTGTGTAGCAAAGCATTTATGATGTTGGGTTTTTTAAATCAGGAAAGTACAAAAGTATAAGAGAATGAATTATAATATGCTTGTTTAAAAGAGAAAGGAAGGGGCTATATGTTTAAGATTAGAAACTTCCGGTGGTAGGAAAAAAGTACAAAATGAAAACTATCTCCTCAGGTTTTTTTTTTTTCTTCTTAATTGCTCACAAAGGATCCTATGCATAATCTCTACTTGATTTCCTTACTTAAAAATATCTCTTAAAAGAGCCTTTTCATATGAGCACTGAAAAAAAAATCTACCTTTTTCTTTTTAAGGGCACCTATGTAGAATATCCATCTCAGTCATATGTCATCATTATTTTAACTTTTGATGGGTGATCAGGTGGTTTCCACCAGATCTTTATTTCCACCAGATTTTTATTTGTACATTGATGCAATAAGTCTCCTCATAGATGTAATATGATGAACTTTAAGGAGAAAATTCATAAGATAAATTATTTGCAGTGTGATTGGTGGATCTAAGGGTATGTGTTTACAGTCTTAAATGTGATACTGCCAATTGCTTTCCAGAAAGGTTGGGCCAACTTGCCATCTTACCAAGAGGTTTTTTTTTTTTTTTTTTTTTAATTTATTTTTTATTTATACATACAAGCTGGGGTACAGGCCGAGGGGTGGCGAGAGGGTTCACCAGAGATGGAGCGGGTAGCAGAACAGGCAGATCAGAAATACACTGCTGAGGGGAGCAACGGGCGAGGCAGGAGAGGTCTGCCGCGCCATGTGGGATTCTCCCTGGCCGGGCGTCGAACTCGCGTCGCCGCTGCGGACAGCTCCACAGCGCAGCGCTTAACCGCTGCGCCACCGGGGAGGCCCCTTACCAAGAGGTTCTGAGTGTAGCTGTTAGCTTACACCTTTGCCAGGATGAGTGTGAAAACATGTAAATGTTTTTCCTGCCTATTAGGTAAAAAACTCATATCTCTCTGTCATTTTGACTTATATTTCTTAGCGTTATGACTACAGTGGAGCAGCTTTACCATCTTTTCAAATATTTATTGCCTATTTTTTAATCCCCTGTTAAGCAATAGGGAGAAGATTTAGAGATAGAAATGCAGGCGCCCAAAGTGAGGTAGTGGGGTGGGGGTAGAAAGGAATGGAAGAAAGAGAGCAGAAAAAAGAAAAAGATCCCTGCAACAAACTGTACCCCCTCCCCCTTGTTCTTTCTAGGGCCTAGCTGTCTGTCTTCAACTGTGCACAGACAGAGAGAAGCTGTGAACAGAGGTACTTCCTTTCCTTCCTATCCAGAAAATCCAAACTCCTTCCTGCTCTCTGCCCACAGCTAGGAAAGACCCACCAGGGGCCTTTCTGCCTTTCTTCCCCCTTTCATTTCTTTTTTCACACTTCTTCTCATTTCCTTTCTCTGTCTTCCCCCCTGGAAGCTTTTCTTTTCCTCCGTTTTTTTCTCATTCTCTCTTCCTAAGAACTTCTCGCTCTCTCCTGCCCCCTTCACTCTTTCTTTGCCCTTCTGCTTTCCATTGTCTCTTTTGAAAGTCTCTCTGTACTTTGAACTGTTGTATATTATGACCTTGAAATTTCATTTGTAGATGAATTCACTGTAGTTAATAGTCTCATGTAGTCTTTACTAAAATGCAAAGGGTTAATTGAATGTTCCCTTTCTTGCCTCTCGCTAAACAAAAATAGTAAAACATTGGTTTTTTATTCATTTTATAATCCACTGTTGCAGTGTCTTAAACCCACTAGATTTGAGTGAAGAAACAAATGTGTCTTCCAACTTATTCTAAAGCTTTACGTTTAAATGTTTAATAAATTATGCAGAAATGCAACTAAATGTTTCATAATTTTGATGTTGTCATCCTGGACTAAATCTCTTTGAGAACCATGTCATGGAGGGACACATCCCTTCTCATATTTGTTTTTACTCATTTATGCATACAAAACCTGGAATGTAGGCAAAAGGTGGGGGGGGGGGCTCAGAGGATTCACCAGAGACAGAGTGGGGAGCAGAACAGAGGATCCCCGGAAATACACTGCTGAGGGGAGCAGCGACTGAGAGAGGAGAGGTCTGTGGCACCATGTGAGTCAGCTCCCTGGCTAGGGATCGAACTAATGCCGTAGTAGCAGTAGCTGGACATAGCTTGATAGCACTGAGACTTTAACCCTTGTGACATCAGGGAGGCCCCCTTCTCATATTTTAATGTTCTGCCTAAAGTTACTTGATTGGGGCCTCTCTAGTGGCCCAACAGGCTAAGTCTCAGCACTATGAAGCTATCCGCAGTCACTGCAGCATGAGTTCGATCCCCAGCCAGGGAGCTTCCCACATGGCGCAGCAGACCTCTCCTGCCTTGCCCGCTGCTCCCCTCAGCAGTGTACTTCAGTGGATCCTCCTGTTATCTCTGGTGAATCCTCTCACCCCCCACACCTCTGGCCTGTACCCCAGTTCTTGTATGCATAAATAAACAAATCTTTTAAAAATAAATTAAAAAAATAAAGTTACTTGATTATGAGAGTTGAGAAGTAAAGTTCCTGAGAAGGAAAAGGAAGCGCTTTCACTCATTCCCTTTCCCTTTGACAGATTCTCTTATGCTAAGTTCACCTCTTCTTAAGAGCAGACAGCTTCTTCATGATGAGTTTGGTGAAGTAAATCCACGTCTTCGAGAACCCCGAGATCTCTTTGCCCTTTTTTCTAGCAATGGGCCACTGCAGGCTGCAAGATGGCCAATAGAATGTGAGGTCATCAAAGAAAATGTTCACCATATTGGTAAAGTGACTTATATGCTGTGGTTGCTGTTTGGGCAGATTTTATTTCAAGATTTTACCATTTTAATTCTTACATACTAAAGTATGAGGCAGGACACCTTCAGCATCTGTTAGCTCAGCCTGAAGTTATTAAGCTATGATATACACTCACTGATGTCCAAAGTTACACTAGTATGTCACTAGAATGCTTCTGAGTTTATTGGAATGGGAGGGTACCTTCCTAAGAATATGTTTGGTGATATAGTATATATGTAGAGGGAGAGAGAGAGAGAGAGAGAGAGAAATGAAAAAGAATAGACCCCAGAGCTCACAGACCTGTGGGGAAGTGAAAGATACAACCAGGCAGTTGTACAGAGCTCAGTCTCTTTGGGAACCCTTAACCCCCACCTGGAAGATTAATGAGAGTTGTTGTAGCAACTGTATTGACCTTTTTCGCTTATTTTCACTTTTTTCTGTTTAAAGTTTATACTTTGCTCTATACGCCTTTTGTTAAAAGTCTCCTTGCATCCTTTATGGAAGAAAGCAAGACATAATCAGTTTACAAACTAGAAGTTAGGATAGAGAATTTGGTTTGATTCAACCAAGCCAGCCATTTGAATAATTATTGTTATAATTTTATATAGTCCTGATAAAGTGCCTTATATATTATTTTTCACTTTTTTATATCTTCTTTCAGAGTGGGTTCCACCTCTCCCAGAATATTTTTATCAACCTACAGGAAATGAAAAGTTGCCAGAAATTGTAGGAGAAGAAAGAGGCACAGTTGTCTTTCACTTAGATTCAGGTATTGTCACTATGCTAAACAATTAACATAACAATGGGTAATTAATCATGACAAATATATATCCTTTCTATAATAAATGTGATTTTCAATAATCCATAGTTTAGTAATAAACTGTCTTTTCCAGGTCAACCTGAATGGGGGCCTTAGTATTCATGACTGATCAAGCCTGAAAGTTTCAATTGTTTTTTTAAATGAAAGTACTTTTTCCTTATTGATTGTCAGTATTTTATAGCTTTTCCCTTGTTATTTTCCTTCCTGGAAATCACACGTTGGATCTTTGGAGAACTTGCCTTTCTTTTCTCTACCACTTGTGTTTTAGTGAGAATTTGTAGTTTGTGCATCTGACTATCATTTATATGTGGTTATCTGCATTAAAATACAGGCTTCCTAGGGGTAGAAACTGGGACTTTTATAAAAATGTGCAGAACGCTGTATTCTACACCATCTCCCAATCCACATTGTTTGCAAGGGGATGTGGTAGACCCCCTAGACTACACCATATGCTTGATTATAAAGTAAGTCTTAATAAATTTTAAATCGTTGAAATCATATAAAATATATTCCCTGACCACCTCAAAATTAAGAAATCAACAGAATGAAATCTGCAAACATTTAGAAATTGAACAATACTTTTTTTTTTTAAGATTTATTTATTTATACATACAAGCTGGGGTACAGGCCAGAGGCGTGGGGCCGCGAGAGGGTTCACCAGAGACAGCAGAACAGGCAGATCAGAAATACACTGCTGAGGGGACCAGCAGGCGAGGCAGGAGAGGTCTGCCGCAACATGTGGGATTCTCCCTGGCTGGGCGTCGAACTCGCATCGCGCGCTGCCGACAGCTCCATAGCGCAGTGCTCAACCGCTGCGCCACCAGGGAGGCCCCTGAACAATACTTTTTTAAGTAACCCGTGGGTTAAAGTAATCACAAGGAAAATTCAAAAATAGTTTGAGCTGATCAAAAATAAAACAAAATATCAAACTGTATGGGATACAGGTGAAGCACTGCAAATTTATGACTCTACATGCCTATATTTGTTTTTTGTTGTTTTTTTTAAAGATATATTTATTTTATGCATACAAGCTGGGGTACAAGCCAGAGGCGTGGGGCTATGAGAGGGTTCACCAAAGACAGAGCGAGGAGCAGAACAGGCAGATCAGACACAAATAAACTGCTGAGGGGAGCAGCAGGCGAGGCAGGAGAGGTCTGTCGTGCCATGTGGGAATCTCCCCGGCCGGGTGTCAAACCGTGTAGCTGCTGCCAACAGCTCCACAGCACAGCGCTTAACCACTGCACCACTAGGGAGGCCCTACATGCCTATATTTGAAAGAAGAAAGATCTCAGATAAATTACTTAAACTTCCACCTTAATAAATTTTAAAAATCAGAGAAAACTAAATGCAAAGTGAGCAGAGAAAGGAAATAAGAATGGAAGTCAGTGAGATAGGTGACAGAAATAATAGTAGAGAAAAATCAGCAAAATTTGGTTCTTTGGAAATAAAAAAAAAATTTTAATTTAGGTAGATCAACCCAAGAAAAAAGGAAAGAAGGCACAGATTGTCAAAATCCAGAATAAAAGGGGACACAAGCTCAACTCTACAGAAATCAAAAGAAATGCAAGGTCATGCCAACAGATTAGACAATATATGTGAACAGGAACAATTGCTAAAAAAACACAAATTACCAAAACCGACTATGAAAGTAGTAAAAAGTCTGAATAGATTATACCAAAGAAATTTAACTAGTAATTAAAAATCTTCCTGCAAAGAAATCTCTGGCCCAGATGTTTGACAGGATTAGTTAGAACTGTATCAAATATTTAAGGATGAAATAGTACCAATTCTTTATGAACTCTGAAAACAAGAGGAGGAAGAAACATTTCTCAACTATTTTTATTGCTGGGATACCAAAGCTAGACAAATACATGACAAGAAAATTAGAGGGCAATATTCTTCATGACTATAAATGTAAAATCCTGAAAAAAGTACCAGTAAACTGAATTCAATAGCATGTTACAAGGATTATATACCATTAGTATGGGGGATTTGTAACAGCAAAGCAAGGATGGCTCAATATAGGGACATTAATAAACCATACTAAAGGAAAAAAGTTATCTCAGTTGATACGGAAAAACCCGCATTTGACAAAATCCAACCTTCATAATAAAAACATTCAGAAAACCAGGAACAGAAGACAGTTTTCTCAACTTGATAAAGAGTGGTATTTATGGGAAGGATGGATCAACTGCACATTCACCAAAATAGTTTACAGTAGGGCCTCCCTGGTGGTGCAACGGGTTAAGTGCAGCGCTATGAAGCTATCCAGAGCCACTGCAGCAAGAGTTTGATACCCAGCCAGGGAGCTTCCCACATGGTGCAGCAGAACTCTCCTGTCCCGCCCGCTGCTCTCCTCAGCAGTGTATTTCAGTAGATCTGCCTGTTCTGCTCCCCACTCTGTCTCTGGTGAATCCTCTCACCACCCCACACCTCTGGCCTATACCCCAGCTTGTATGCATAAATAAATAATAAATCTTTAAAAAAATAGTTTACAGTAAAAATACAGACAGTAACAAGTGCTGAGAGGATGTGCAGATGGTAGTAATAGTAACACTTAGGACAGAAGGGAATGGTAATATTAAAGAGTGATGAGCCAAAAATACACAGACTACATTCCCAACTAAAGGGAAGTACCAAGTTTGAGCTAACATTATTAGGATACCAAGTTAGATAGTAAGGACTTGAGGAGACAGAGAAGTCGCCAGCAAGGGCATCCTTTCTTATCACCAAAAAGCACCCGACTCACTGCGCACATATGTGACTGAGCTAATTAGGACTTAAAAACAAAAAAAAGTTCTCTGCATTGGGAGATGTTATATTCAATGAATAAGAAAATTGGGAAAATGTCCTTATAATGTAATCAATCTATGCTAGATAGTAATGAACAGAAATGAGATTTATTTATTTTGTTAGAGGAGGAATACATACGAAATTTAATTAGTGAAATAGAATGTAATAAACCCGTGACATTAGGGGAGGTTTTTGGAGAAGCTGAAAATAGGAGGGGGAGGAATCACTGTGTTTTTATATTCCTACAACTACAAGAATGAAAGGAGCCAACTACAGCAGAGGGCCTGGCTGTGCTGTAATTGCACGTGCTCTGCTCCCAGTTGCCTGAATTAATAGGCAATCTTCATGTGAATATTATGGTGAAAAAAGCTTTGTGAAATGAAGTAATAAATGAGGGTAAGCAATTCACAGTTGGCCTAGCTTCACCTTACAGAATGTGTGAAGAGGAGTTTGGGAGACATTAAAGTATAAAATCATAAGATTGACCTTAAAATATAGGAGCAATTAAAAAGGTAAAGTGTATTTATTTGGGATCAAAAATTGCAGTGAGAGAGCAGAGACTTGAGTATAAACCCAAAATGTCTCCTGAAAAGAGAGAAAAGTGAGGGATTCTTTTAGAGAGAAAAAGAGGAAGATGAGGAAAGTGGTTAAAAAAACATTAATTGTGTTAAAAAGCTTAAACCAGGGCCCAACAGGTTGAGTCGTAGCGCTGTGGGGTTGTCTGGAGCCACTGCTGCACGAGTTCGATGCCCGGCCAAGGGGACTTCCCACACAGCCTGGCAGACCTCACCTGCCTCACCTGCTGCTCCCCCTCAGCAGTGTCACTCAGTCCGCTTGTTCTGCTCCCCACTCTGTCTCTGGTGAGTCCTCTCACCACCCTACACCTCTGGCCTACACCCCAGCTTATATGCATAAATGGATAAACCTTTAAAAAAAAAAAGCTTAAACTATTCTTGGCTGTACATAATTTGTTCTTGACTCCATCCTCTGGCAAAAATCCATCATCGTCAGTCCTGATCTGGATCTAGCAATTGTTTGCTTGATGGTTTCTTAAAACAATTGCTTTTGGCCCAGTCTGTTTTTTTTCTGCCGGGGCATCTTTGACCCCATTTTAAAACAACTTTGGCGCCTTCAGGAATAGGAGGACAGGCATAAGACCCAGTGGAGGTAGAGAAGAAAATGGTCCGAACCAGAAAATTCCAAGTGGGTGTAGTTACCTCCAGAACTCATCACCGTTAGCCCAGCCCAGGCTTCATGACAGTCACAGAGGCGGGTTCCGTAATAATAAAATAATAGTTTCTAAAATTAAATAGCTCTCCTTATGTCACCTTTTCACAGTGGGTAGCTTTGGGTTATAAATAATAGGTTGCTGCTATGCTTTCAAGAAATTCTGTTTTATCTTATGTTGACCTAGTTGCAGTTGTTTTCAGTAAACCGGGTGGCCCTGAACCTGTATTGCTTCATTGGTGCTATTCAGGGATCTCTCTGCTTAGAAGGAAACCCTGGGGCTGAGAGCTGACTCGCCTAATACAGCAGCTGTTATGAGTTGTCCTAAATGTCCTGTCCCACAGTAGTGGCAATTGCTTCATTCTTCTTATCCCTTAGATTCATCAAGGTGAATTGAATCCACCCAATTAGAGGATTGAAGGAACAGAAAAGGAGAAAATGGGGCTCCAGGGAGAGTCTGGGGAGTTGTTAATTTGGGGGCTCTGAAGCAGTTACATAAGTCTGAACAGTTTTAAAAAAGGAAAGAGGCTTTGTTGTTTGAGAAATGTTTTTGAGAAATGAGTAAATCAATCCATTGAGATATCTTTGTCTTCAGAGTTGTTCCCATGTTAAAACCAGACAGAGTGATTGTGGGGAATTATCAGTGTTACCTTGCGAGACCCAAGAAGATACTGAAATTCCTACATTAATGAAACCTGGTTGCAGAGCTACACTTTGGGGTTTCATGAAGAGATCAAACCACTCAGGGCTCCAGCTTTTAGGTGCATTTTATGTTCTCTTGCTGCTGCTTCCTCCTTTGTGTATGTATGTTTTCTTCTTTAATTCACTTCTGTACGTGCTTGTTTTCTCCCTTGCTCTCATTTATTTTCCACAAATAATGAACATATTTACTAATGAGCTAACTGCTGAAAAAATTGGACCCCACATAAAATTACTATTTGTCTAATACTGGCGTCTGTCGTACCCTTAGTCATCATTTTTGTTTGTGTCAGTCACTTGCTGACTGGTGGATGTTGTTAACATCTTACATAATGCGAAACTGTAAAAATTGCAATCTTTACAAGAGAGGCAGATTTTATTAAATTAGTGAATGTTAAAGAATTGCTTGAGTCACTTGCTAAGCCATTAACTTATAAGAATTTACATATTTTTAATCAGTTAACAGAGGAAGTCAACAAAAGATTCTTCTGGACATTGTGGTATATAGAGAAGGACTTGGGAAAACCTAGGAAGCCCTAAAATAGTTTTGCAAGAATAACTGCAAAAATCAGAAAATGCCATATGGCATTCTTACTGAATTTGTCTGAAATTGCAGCCACCACCCCCCAAAAAAATCATTGATTCTTTATTATTCCAAGGATTAGAAAGAGGCTGTGGTTGTAACCTAAACTTTGTTAAATTAGATATATTTCATAATTGTTTTAGCTTCATTTTAGAGATAAAATTTCAATTATAACCCTTTCTTTTCACTAATTACTATAACATTTTGGTTCCCTTGATAGGCAAATTCACCCATGCCAATTCTTCTCAAACTTCTATTTTTGTTATATTTAAATCTGAAAGATTTACCAGGTAGGTTTATTGTCTCTTTTTTGTTTTATCCTTCTTTTACTCATAAACAGGTAGGTGTTGTTTGAATTTTTTTAAAGATTTATTTATTTATGCATACAAGAGCTGGGGTGTAGGCCAGAGGTGTGGGAGATGAGAGAATTCACAAGAGACAGAGTGGGGAGCAGAACAGACAAATCTACTGAAATACACTGCTGAGGGGAGCAGTGGGTGAGACAGGAGAGGTCTGGTGCGCCATGTGGGAAGCTCCCTGGCTGGGGATTGAACGCTTGCTGCAGTGGCTGCCAATAGCTTCATAGTGCTGACACTTAACCCCTTGCGCCACTAGAGAGGCCCTGAATTATTTTTTGTAGAATAAGACTGTAAATGTTTGCAGATACTCTATTTAGAGTACCATTTTTTTTGCCAACATGCATATAAATTGGTGTTTGCATGGAATATAAGCAGTATCTGAGATGTCACAGGGAGCATGCAGCCAAAGGAAGTGCTTTAAACACATAAAGGCCTTGAAGCCCTTGTTTAAAATTAAAAGTCTCAGCAGGGACAGTTGCAAATTCAAATATTCATTGTTTTTTTTTCTTTTTTTTTTTTATTCATTGTTTTTAAGTTAGAATTGTGCTCAATACTTAATGAGGCTGGATGAATGGATTCTGAATGGAACCTGGCCTAAATCTGCCTGTCTCATCCGCAGTGCCCACAGAAGGTGCCTATTTCACCAACTCCAGAGTGGGGGGCAAACGAGGAATTATCAAGGAACTCACCGTCCCCCTGCAAGGACCAGAAGACAGTACTCTACTGTTTGAGTCAAGGTTTGAGAGCGGGAATCTGCAAAAAGCTGTCCGAGTGTGAGTAGCAAAGGGGGTTTCTCAAAGGGGTGATAATTAAGTGACTGACAAGTGTCTTCAGGAATCGGAAGTCAGGCGTGTTTCTGAAAGACCAGTTGATGGGAATTGATTTTGACGATGATGAAGGCAGCTGGGAGTAATAGTGACTCATGTTGTTGCCCAGAATAAAAATGATCTAAATTGTTTCATCTGAACTCATTTAAAATTTGCATTAATAAAAATACATAACAAAAAAATTTGAAGTCCTTTAATCATAACTCCCAGATACAGCAGTTGTTAATAGTTTGGTGTATATGCACTAAATTTTCTGTGTATGTATGTGTGTGATATATATGTAATGTAGCCAAATAATATACCCTTTAAAATAGGATCAAGGTATACATACTCTTTTGCAAATTGCTTTTTTCCCATTTCATAGGTAAATTGTAGGTGTTTTTCTGTGGCGGTAGCACAGATTTATGCCCTTATTTTTAACAGTACATATTTCTTTGGTATGGGGATTCCCTATCTAATTGGCCCTGTCCCCAATCAATGAAAAATTCAGTTGTTTACAATTGCTTATTTAATGAGTTAATAATACTAACACCTGTATGGATTTATATTTTTAAGTATTTGTGGGTTTTATGGGCTAAGTTCTGGAAGTAACATTGTTGGGGCAAAGCATTTGAACATTTTAAGTGTTGTTTTTGTCAAACTGCCTTCCAATGTGATTTCCGACTCCCACAACAGTGTCTAAAAGTGCCTGTTTTCTGGCATTGGAATATGGATGAGATGGAAGGAAATGATACTTTACTTGGCATGTATTTAATTATGCATGTGAGTGAACACTTTAACTTTTTTTTTCTTGGCATTTCTATTTCCCTTCTCCTAGTGAGTCCTGCTGCTTGTCAACAAGACAAATACACTCCAGAGATGCCCCCTCACCTTCAAACAATTAATGCCCAGAGAGAAAAATAGTATAGAAGACTCAAGGGTCTCTTGCACACTGGTGATGTCCCGGATGTAGCAGGCAGCCCACAGAGAGCTCTGGTTCACTGCTGTTCAGCATGTCATAGGGAAATGTATTGAAGTGGTTGGAACCTGCTACTCTAGAAAGAAACTCTAAATAGAGACCAGAAAGCTCCAGAGTTCCCAAACATCCTGCACAGTGGTGTGGGTTTTGAGCCTCTTTCTGTCCAACTCCTAATAATCTCTCCTTCCCCAGATTCCTGTTAACCTGGTAATGTGAGTTGGAGAACTAGGGAAATCAGACATCTGTTTGATATCGCAGACTTTTCAGTGGTAGTAAGATCTGTTTTTGCAAGGGCATAGCTATTTTCCCATATTTGTTTTTTGAGGGGGGTGTGGAGTTACAGAGATATCTTCTATTTTTTCCATTCCAGAGACACCTATGAGTATGAACTCACTTTGCGAACCGACCTCTACACAAACAAACACACTCAGTGGTTTTATTTTCGAGTTCAGAACACCAGAAAAGATGTCACCTATCGCTTCACCATTATCAACTTGCTAAAACCCAAGAGTCTGTACACCGTAGGGATGAAACCACTCATGTACTCCCAACTGGATGCGAAAGCTCGAAGCATCGGCTGGAGAAGAGCAGGGAATGAGATCAAGTACTATAAGAACAGCACGGATGATGGGCAGCGGCAGCCCTTTTACTGTCTCACGTGGACCATTCAGTTCCCACATGACCAGGACACTTGCTACTTTGCACACTTCTACCCTTACACATACACTGACTTGCAATGCTACCTCCTGTCAGTAGCAAACAACCCTGTCCAATCTCAGTTCTGCAAACTTCGAACTCTATGCAGGAGCCTAGCAGGAAATACTGTCTACCTGCTCACCATCACCAACCCGTCGCGGACCCCCCAAGAAGCAGCTGCAAAGAAAGCTGTGGTTTTGAGCGCCAGAGTCCACCCAGGGGAAACTAATGGCTCCTGGGTCATGAAAGGGTTTTTGGACTTCATCCTTAGCAACTCCGCAGATGCCCAGCTCCTTAGAGATATCTTTGTCTTCAAAGTGGTTCCCATGTTAAATCCGGACGGAGTGATTGTGGGGAATTATCGGTGTTCATTGGCTGGAAGGGACTTGAACAGGCATTATAAGACCATTCTGAAGGAGTCTTTCCCTTGCATCTGGTACACCAGGAACATGATTAAGAGGTGAGACTCTTTACCTGCCAATCTTTCTCTGAAGGCTGTCAGCACCATCAAATGGGGTGTGAGGTCTCTGCAGATGTAGAAGTCAGTTAGGACTTTGGACACAAGTCTTCACCGTTCTCTTTACAGTCACATGGGTCTGTTCATCTTCAAACTTTTAAATTATATCCTATCATTGGGTTGACTGAACATGCAACATTTCAGCTAGAGGTATTTCACTTACAAGTGAAACGATTGAGTGGAAATGACCAGAAATCAGGGGAATTCATAGGTCTTCATGATGAGTCTTGTGTCATAAAAATAATCCCTAACAAGTTTGTCTGAGGTGACAGGTAGTATTTTCAGCACTTTATACATATGACCCATTTAATCTTCACATTAGCCCATGAGGTAGGCAGAGTTAGTAACCCCATTTTATGTATGAGGAGGAAATGAAGGCCTAGAAAGGTTAAGTAATGTCCAAGGTTACACAGCTAGTATGTGTGGCATGATAGAAAATTGAACTCTAGCTCCACTGGTTCCAGAGTCCTGAGTTTTATATTGCCTCTCATGAAGAAAGAATAATAAAGTGGTTAGCAATTTCCAAGCCTGTGTAAAAGCAGTTGAAGGCTGTAATGTAATAGCACCACCTACAGCACAGCAGCATCTGTGAGGGCACACCCAGCCTTGTGTGGCAGCAGTGTGGCGCTGGTAGGCAAAGTGGCTGCAAGCATGCGTTTAGAAGTCAGGCCTCAGTTTGAGACTGATTTTGCTGCTGGCTGGTTCTGTGACCATGAAGGGATTTATTTTTTTTTAATATATTTTTTATTTATATCTTTTACATTATTGTGTATTCCCCGTGGGTTACCCACCACCAGTTCACCTGTGAACTGTCACCATAGTCCCTTGTGCTCTTTTCTCCCCTGTTTTGAACCCTTATCTTCCCCCTCTCTTGCTGAATGTCTCTCATTTCTGGTTGCCTGCTAGTTTTTGTTTTTGTTTTGTTGTTGTTATTTTCTCCTCCTGATCTCTTGTTTGGTTTCCTTATATTCCTCCTATAAGTGAGACCATTCGATATTTTTCTTTTTCCTTCTGGCTTATTTCAGCTCCATCCATGTTGCTACAAATTGCATGAGTTTATCTTTTTTGATTGCTGAATAGTATTCCATTGTGTTTATGTATGACATCTTGATCCAGTCATCTGTCTGGGCATCTGGGTTGTTTCATATCTTGGCTCTTGTAAGCAATGCTTCAGTAAACATAGGAGTGCATGTGTCCTTCTGGATTAATGTTTTTGTGCCCTTCAGGTAGATTCCCAGAAGTGGTTTTGCTGGGTCATATGGAAGCTCCATTTTTAGCAATTTGAGGAACCACCATACAGCTTCCCACAGTGGTTGGACCAGTTTGCATTCCCACCAGCAGTGTAGGAGACTTTGGAAGGGATTTAACCTCTGCACTAATGTTCTCATCTGTAGAATGGGGGTGATGATACTTGCCTGGGTGGTCACTGTGACGATTAAATGAGATCACCTAATCTATTGTAGCATAGAACCCAGCATGTTGTTTCACCCATATTGTCATCACCCTTTCATCCTGTTGTCATGATCATCAGGTGAAAATGCTTGGAAGGTTGACTAGATGTCCTGGGTAATCAGAGACAAGAAGAGCTGGGCCATGTGGGAAGTAGCCCTGGGAAGTCAGGAAGCAAGACTTTCTTTGGTTCTGTCTTCTTCATCCCTGTTGTTGCAGCCCTTCTCCCTCTTTCCTCAAATTTGCACCATATGGGTTTTCTCTCAGGAAATATTCTCCACTTATTAATTTTCTCAAGACCCACTACCACCTCTTCTCCTGTCAGGACTTTTCCATTTCAAGCCCCTCTGATTGGCAAGGCCAAGAGTGCTAGTGACGTGTTTACAGCAGTGGCTAAAGGTGGGGGAGGGTCCTTTGAAAGCCATCAGGGGTTAAAACTTTCTTAGGAAAAAAGGTACCAATAGACATATTAAGAAGAATCTCCGTAGGATCCCTGACTGCTCGCATTTGGATGTCCATTGAGACCTTTGTTTGACCCCTCTCAACAGACTTCTTAAAGAAAGGGAGGTTCTCTTGTATTGCGACTTCCATGGCCACAGCCGGAAGAATAACATCTTCCTGTATGGTTGTAATAACAACGATCGCAAGTACTGGCTTCATGAGCGAGTCTTCCCTTTAATGTTAAGCAAAAATGCACCAGATAAGGTGAGCATGTATGGTAATTTTCTGTCTACTGACTAAGCGGGAAGGGTACCATTAGATTTGCCACTCTGTCTGTCTTTTCAGTATCTTCAGTAAACCCAACATCCTGAACTTCACGCATTTACAAAGATGTGATTAAGAATTATTCTGATGAACAGATTTTTAAAAATGTATATCCACAGTGAAATGTTATATGGCAATCAAAGAACTAAGCACTGAAACTTCAAGATGTAAATGAACCTTGAACACATGATTCTGAGTGAACAGACACAAAAGACCACATGGTGGTATATGACCCATTATATGAAATATTCGCAAGAAACCAATGGCGAGAGGAAGAGTGTAGTGATTGCCTGGAGCTGGTGGGGAGAGGGTGGAGTGGAGCATGGCTACCAAGGGGAACTGGCTTTCTTTTTCAGGTAATAAAAATATTCTTAGATTGTAGTGGGGGTTACACAATTCTGAGACTATAAAGCCATCAAATTGTGCACTTTATTTTTTTAAAGATTTATTTATTTATGCATATAAGAACTGGAGTGTAGGCCAGAGGTGTGGGATGGTGAGAGGAGTCATCAGAGACAGAGTGGGGAGCAGAAGAGGAGAATCTACTGAAATACACTGCTGAAGGGAGCAGCGGGCAAGACAGGAGAGGTCTGCTACGCCATGTGGGAAGCTCCCTGGCTGGGGTTTGAATTTATGCTTCAGTGGCTGTGGATAGCTTCACAGTGCTGACACTTAATCCATTGCACCACCAAGGAGGCCCCTGAATTGTACACTTTAAATGGGTGGGTTGTTTGTCATAGAATTATTTCTCAATAAGGATGATTTTTTTAAAAAGATTTATTTACTTATGCATACAAGCTGCGGTGTTGGCCAGAGGTATATGGGATGGGGGTTGAGAGGTTTCACCAGAGACAGAGTGGGGAGCAGAACAGGAAGAGCGATTGAAATACACTGCTGAGGGGATCAGCAGGTGAGACAGGAGAAGTTGCTGTACCATGTGGGAATCTCCCTGGCCAGGTATCAAACTTGTGCTACAGTAGCTGCTGATAGCTTCATAGTGCTGAGACTTAACCCCCTGCATCACCAGGGAGGCCCAAGGATGATTTTTTTTAATTGCTCTGGCTGCTTTGCCTGGGTATCAATTCAGACTTAGTGGGAAGCATTAACTATCATCTTTAGTCCTATGATTAGCAATGGAAGAAGGGATTGAAGGACAAGCTAAACGTTGATGTTACATGAGCCTCCATAGAAAAGTTTATCTAATAAAAGATCACAATTAACTGTAAGGTATTAAAGGACTAATGAAAACAACTTCAAAGTCTTTAATGGTTAGCTGAGTAACAGCTCTGTGACTGCTGGGCAAATGCAGAGTATCTGCATTGTTCTAGAAGTTGGTTTCTGGCATCATTAATAGATCTACAAAATGTAACTGTCATTAGAAAGAGGAATTTGGTTAGAAAGGCATTTAAAAGATAGTATAGATTTCCTCACATAAAGATACGTAAGACAAATAATTTATATCTTCTGCTCTGTTAAAAAAAAGGAAGTTTTTCTTCCTCCTCTTTTTTCTCCCTCCTTTCCTTCCTTTCTTTTTTTCTTTTTCTTTTTTAAAATCTTGTCTGTCTTTGCCAGGGATTTCTTCAATTAATTCACTTCTAGAACCCAGTATCTAAAACTATTTAAAAAAGAGCTACACTGTGTGAAGAGGGGTGGGAGACTTGGACCCTGCCCGTACCCAGTCTGTTCTCCTTTAGACAGAGGGGTGTTATTAGGGATAACATCCTGCAGTGCCTCAGTAGAACCCCCAGGTAATACAGGCACTATTTAAAAAGCATCGGCTAGTGGGGTACCTTCCAAAGGCAAAGCATTTTCGGCAGGATAGAATAGGCTGGAGTGGGTGCCAAGTGTTTGTTATAAACTCTAAATGAGGAAAAAGGGTTCAGGGGTCATGAAAGAAAGACAGGGGAAGGTATTGAACTCCAAGCAGAGAAGTCTGTTGTCAGGATTGGGAGTTCGGCAGGGGTGAGAGGGCTGAGGCATACACAGATCATCACGTGGAGAGAGTAAACCCCATACATCCCAGCTGGGGAGGAGTGGAAAGTAAGTCTAGAAAGCTTGGCTAGTGCTGTGAATTAAGCCAGTGGTCCCAAACAGGTGTTCTAGGCACCCCTGACCTGTAGGATGTCCCTGGGGAAGGGATGGAAGGGCTCATGGGCCAGGAAGTTTGAAAAACAAAACACACTCCTTCCTTTGGAGAACCTTCCACTGCAGAATAGAATGCCCTGAGGGCCTGCTGAGGAAGCCTGTTTAATTTTGTTAACCCTTCATCTCCCTGGTTACGCTGACCACAGAACCCCCTTTTCCTCTGTAATCCCTAATAACATCCCTACAAGTTAGTAGTTTATGGAGCAGGACTTTAGGAAATAGTATATGGACGCCAAAGAAACTACTCATATTACATTAATGAATTTTAGACTTCTTACATTTGCCGAGTTTTGATTAAGAGAGAATTTTTATTTCTCTTTAGTTCTCTTTTCGTAGTTGTAATTTTAAGGTCCAAAAGTGCAAAGAAGGAACAGGACGAGTTGTGATGTGGCGGATGGGAATCCTGAACAGCTACACCATTGAGTCTACCTTTGGTGGGTCCACTCTGGGTAAGCCGCCTTTGGTGTAGTGTAAGCGAGGCTAGCACGGGAAAGCCAAGCAAAGCTTTGGGGAGCTGAAATCTGTCAACTCTTGAGAAGATAAATGACCTAGAAGATCATCATGACTATCCAAAATCTGTCTGAGCATTTAATACTCAGTGGAGCAGTACAATGTAATAGTTGTCCAGGACCTAGAATTAGGCAAATCTGTGTTTGACTTTCAGTTCCCTTTATGGGTTGTGTGACTCGGCTGGTTACTGAGCCTCTTTGACTGTATTGTTCTTTGATGGTCAATAATAATAGTAATTGGATTATTGTCATTGCTTCATGAGATGGTACATGGGAAGCATTGGGCCTAGTGCCCACCACCTAGTAAAATCTCCGAGCTTATAGCCGTGGTGACTGTAATCAACGTTTTCATTGTCAAAGATTCTTGGGAACCAAACTGAAACTATGAGAGAGACGCCATCCATAAGCATAATATTCTAGATGCAGAGGTAGTATTTTTAAAGAGAGATTCATAAATTAGATTTACACTTGTTTATTAAGAGTTAATAAGAAGTGTTTATGGACTTCTTTCCAGGCAATAAAAGAGACACTCACTTTACCACTGAGGATCTCAAGTCCCTAGGTTATCACGTCTGTGACACCCTTCTGGATTTCTGTGATCCTGATCGAACCAAGGTAAAGAACGAGGATTAGAGAAATGCAGCAAAGCTAATGGGGTCGGTTTCCAACGTCAGACTAGTAGGATTATGGGTGATCTGTTTTCTTCTTAATGTTTTTCTGAAGTTTTGAATATTAAAGAAAATAAGAAAGCCCTCAGCATGCACCCTCTCAGGAAATGGTAAGACTTCATCACTCCCCAAGAAGGTAGAGTCCTCGTGCCAACTTCCTCCATGCTGTCCCTCACTTCCGGGCGCACTCCTGGTAGCACCCGTTCTTCCTTCCCTTCCTCCAACTTCAGATGATCAGTGTCCTTCCTCTTCTCCAGATCTGACCTGCTCTCTGCCCTGCAATCCTCCCCTGCGGCCTCCCCAAGGGGTTGCCTCATTAATGACCTCTCTCCAGGTTTTCCTCTTCTTCCTTCATCCCCTCAATTGCAAGTGTTCTCAAGCTGCCCCTATCTTATTATCACAAAGAATATGTATGTGAGGTGATAAACATGTTAATTAAGTTGATGGGGAAAGCCTCTCACAATACATACCTCTGTAAATCATCACATTATACACATTATCTTATGGTTTTGTCAGTTATACTTCAATAAAGCTGAAAATTTTTTTTTCTAATAAAGGGAATCTGTACTCATCGTCTCTAACATACACTTTCTTTTCTTCCCCTTCATAAATGTTGACCCTGGGAACTCTTGATATGCACCATCCTGGATGCAATGGTTTAGTAAAAACTATTTAAAGGAGGGCCTCCCTGGTGGCGCAAGGGGTTAAGTCTCAGCACTATGAAGCTATCCACAGCGACTAAGCATGAATTAGATCCCAGCCAGGGAGTTTCCCACATGGCGCAGCAGACCTCTCCTATCTCACCCACTGCTCCCCTCAGCAGTGTATTTCAGTAGATCGCCCTGTTCTGCTCCGCACTCTGCCTCTGGTGAATCCTCTTATCCCTCTCACACACACCTCTGGCCTACCTCCAGCTCTTGTATATATAAATAAATAAATCTTTTTTTAAAAAAATTTAAAGGAGCATGTTTGCCGTGAGCTAAAATCTGAACAACCCCATTCTAACTTTTCTTTCCTTACTCAAAAAAATAACAAAGATCAGACCGTTGCATTGTGCAAGATGTTTATTATTGGCTATAGCAAGAGGAGTGGCTAAAACACTAAAATGCTTTCAAAAACTTCTATTTGTTTCTATAGTTCATGTAATTTGTTAATATGTTCTTAACAGCAGAGGTTATAACTTACCCATTTGTGTGTCACATTATTAAAGGATATCCTTTCAGCATATACTTAATAAATTAGATTAATAAATAAATGAATAATCAAAAATAGTGTTGTTGTTTTTTTTACTTCACAGTTCATGCAGTGTCTAGCAGAGCTTAATATGCTCTTACAACAGGAAATCCATAAGAAATTCCGTGAACTTGGAGAAGATATGGATTTAGAAGGAAGTTGGAGTGATATCTCTTTGTCTGATATTGAATCCAGGTAACAAACTTCATTTCAAAGAAAAACCAGAGAAGTTCAGTTCTTAAATTTATATAGTTGTATTTGCCCTTTTTTTTGGTTGGTTTTGGGTTTGTTGATTTGGTTTTAGATCTATGTGCAAAATATTAAATCATACTCCTCAGTTCATTACACTCTTAAATACCTTTCTTTCTTTCAGCAAGTATGTGCTGAATGTCTGTTCTTTGACAGCCTCTTTTCTGGGGACCAGAAAGGGTTAGGGGGGTGGGTCCTTAGCTCATGTAAGGCCTTGAGGCCATTGTAAAACCTTTGTCTTTTACTCCAAGGGAGGTGGAATGCCTTTAAAAGGTTTTAAGTAGAGAAGCTTTCATGATTCTAGGTTTGGCAGGAATACTCTGCTTCCTATGTAAAAAAGCTGATTGTAAAGAGGAAAGGTTTTAACAGGGAGACTCATTAGGGCACCAGCAGTGATCTTGGTGAAAGGTGAGGGTGGCTTCCAGCAGAGGAGGGGGAGTAGCTCAGGAGGTGACTCAGTTGGAGGCATGTTACATTGAGATGTCTAGTTGAGATGTCTAGTAGACATCTAAGGGGAGATACTGAAGAGACAGTGAATAATGAGTCTGGGGTCCAGTGGAGAGAGAGCCATCATTGCAGAGATATTTCAACCTTAAGGCTGGAGGAGATCCCAAGGGAGAAAGTGCAGTGAGAATGAAGGCCAAGTCTTAGCTGGGCACCACAAATTAAGAGGACAGAGAGATAAGGGAGGAAGCAGCAAATGAGACTAAGAGGGAACCAGTGAAGCCAAAAGAAAGCCAGGAGGGGGTTCTTTTTTAAAGGAAAATCAGATTGTGTCATTCCTCTGGCGTACACTCAGATGAAACACCTAAGACCCTGTGGTGGCCGGCATCTAGCCGCTGAGACTTCTGGGCCTCCAGCTCACCCTGTCACACACTGCTACAGCCACACCGACTGCACTCTTCCTCAGGCTTGCCTCTCCTGCCTCGGGGCCTTTGCAGTAGCAGTTCCAGCTGCCTGGAGTGCTTTTCCCCTGGATATTTGCATGGCTGATTCCTTCCCCTCCTTCAAGATTTTGCTTAAACATCAACTTTAACAAGGCCTCCCTGCTGTGCTCTAATACTGCAGTTTGCCTTCCCTCACCCTCCTGCCGGTCCCCATCCCGCTCAGATGCGGTCCCCATCCCGCTCAGATGCTCGCTTTTCACAGTAGCGTTTTTATCACCTTCTGTCATCTTATATCACTTATATCTTTATTGTGTCTATTTCCTGTTGGCAGTCTCCCCCTACCAGAGTATGGTTTCCACAAGGGCAGAGATCTTTATTTTTTTTCCTCTGTATCTCCTATAGCCAAAAGAATAGCTGGCACAAAGGAAGAGCTCGATAAATATTTGCTGAATTAACTTAGTGCGCAAGATCTCAGCCCCGCCCCCCCAGCCTCCACAGCTGTATCAGGAAGCCCCCAGCAGGGTGGGCAGCCCACAGGTGCAAGAACACCTGCTTATTGGCCAAGGTGCCTCAAACCTGCCCCAGCTGCCCTCAGTCAGAAAGTTTCTTGGCTGGGCATGGAGGTCTTCTGCCAGAGGCTGCACTGTGGTCTGTGGTAGGCAGTGGGGAGAGGACAGTTCTCTCACCCAGTCCCGGGCACATAAACATCTTAGCACTCAAGCAGTTCTGCTAGCTGAGTCTCCTAGATGTCTCCTTGGGAACCTTAAACCGTGCCAAGTAGGGTGCCCTGTTCACTCCTTTCACTCTCCCAGAACTCTTTGCTGAACTCTCCAGACTACGGTACTAACCTCCCCTCTCAGCCGCAAAACTAAGTGCTCCCTGCATGTTGATTCAGACATATGGAGCCCAGGGAAGCGACTCAGAGACAGTGACAGCCTTTTCGGCAGTGATCCTCTGAAGCGTTTAGTTAAGAATTATTGACACCAGTTTGCCGGCTTCTCATCAAGCCTCCACGAGCCTCCAAAGGACTCTACCTGTCCGTTATCACCACCACATAGGAAAGCAAACCATGAGTGCGCAAGCCCAGTGTGAGTTTGCTGTCTGTGTGTGCACACATCGCTTTCAACATCTGCTGGGGCATGCTGCTTCTAAT
Organism: Scalopus aquaticus; assembly: GCA_004024925.1. Taxonomy (NCBI): domain Eukaryota; kingdom Metazoa; phylum Chordata; class Mammalia; order Eulipotyphla; family Talpidae; genus Scalopus; species Scalopus aquaticus. Next base: position 77,759 of record PVIJ01005110.1, read on the forward strand.
GCTTTTGTCCAGTTTGTTCAAATTTTCTGTTATCTCTGAAAGGGAGGTCAGAGACTATTATCCAGTGGCCTCAAAGACTTCTCAGACTGGAAAAGCCTTGTGAGAATAGGGGACGGGGAATTAGAGAAGATAGGGCTTGCTTCCTGCTGTCTCGTTGTGGGGCAACTCTGTGTCCTGGAGGTGGGAGAGCACGACAGAATGAAAGGCCTGGGAAAAAGATATTTAGAAATGCTGCCATTCACAGGACACTTGAGTTTTATGCCTAAAACATTTTTTACATACGGAGGTCCTTTCTTGGAGCACAGCTCTCAGTTCCAGCCAGCCAAGCTCCAAGAAAGGGGAAAATATAATGTGACTCTTAAGCAGAAGACATGATGAAGAGGGAAAGGACTAATTTTCTAAGTCCTCATTCATCCTAGCCCTTGAAGGAAGAGAGAGAGGGCGGGGACATTCGTGGGGCAAGACTTTAGATCACTCTAGATGTGCATCCAAAACTTTGGGAGAATTGGGGTGAAAAAGTGAATACTCCTAGTCTCTGCCCCATAGATTCATAGTTATTAAATTTATTTATTCAACACATTTTTAAATCATACTTGGAAGTATTCTTGCTCTCTGAACTGGTCCAGCTGGCCAGACAGCAATGCATGAGCCAAAGCTCCTGCTCCCCAGCAAACCCTGGTATCTGTAGGGCTGCGTATTAAGAATCCTACAATCTCTTCCCATCATTGCCAACACAGCTTGGCCCCTCTGGCCAGTGTTTATTTTGCCACATGGATTGCACATTCCTTGAGGGCAGGGACTCTGCCACATTCATCTATGTTTCCCTTGCCTAATGCACTATCCAGTATGTTGTAGATGTCCGAGTAAATACATGAATATGCTTGTCAGGAATTTTTAGTAATTGAAACAGACGATGAAGGTAGACCAGATACTGGTCTGGCAACTGTCACATTTCCTAGACATGGATAACAGGTGTTCCCTTTCTTCTCTTCTTTCGGAAACAGCACCAGTGGTTCTGACAGCTCCCTCTCAGATGGCCTCCCTGTTCACCTACTGAACATAGCTCATGAGGTGAGGTTGTATAGACTCTTGCACCCAGGAAATAGCTATTGGATAATTTGATGGACTTTTCCAACCATTCTAAGATCTGCAGAAAACACTGCAATAATGTCCTAACTGTTTACCCTCCCTGGATTCTTTCATTTTGTCCTTGATAACTTTCTTTTTTAAAATCAGGGGCAGGGGGCAGTATATGAGGACTCCAGACTTATTCCAAAGTTAACTGAAAGTGAGAAGAGAAAGTTCAACTAAAAGTAGAAACCATGTTAAGTCGTAAAAATGATGCATCATTTTTTTAAGTTGCTTTTTTTCATGTAGTCTAGTTTTTTATACTTCTATATATTAAGTAATCTTTTTGCTGCCTCTGTTCATACTCTTTTTCTTACCCAGATGTTATGAGAGCATTGGTAACAATAAAGTATTTGTTATGGTTTATAATGCACACAGTTTCCTGGTTGCATTAAGAAGTATCTCCAGGGGCCTCCCTGGTGGCACAGCGGTTGGGCGCTGCACTGTGGAGCTGTCGGCAGCGGCGATGCGAGTTTGACGCCCAGCCGGGGAGAATCCCACATGGCGCAGCAGACCTCTCCTGCCTCGCCCGCTGCTCCCCTCAGCAGTGTATTTCTGATCTGCCTGTTCTGCTCCCCACTCTGTCTCTGGTGAAGCCTCTCGCTGCCCCACACCTCTGGCCTGTACCCCAGCTTGTATGTATAAATAAATCTTAAAAAAAAAAAAAAAGAAGTATCTCCAGGGTCTCCCTGGTGGCGCAACAGGTTAGCGCAGCACTGTGGAACTGTCGGTGGCTGCGGTGTGAGTTTGATGCCTGGACGGGAGAATCCCACATGGCACGGCAGACCTCTTCTGCCTCGCCCACTGCTCCCCTCAGAAGTGTATTTCGGTCGATCTGCCTGTTCTTCTCTCTACTCTGTCTCTGGTGAACCCTCTCACCGCCTCACACCTCTGGTCTGCACCCTAGCTTGTATGCAAAAATAAAAATAAAAAAAAAGAAGTATCTCCATCGTGGCATGAGATTAAGTCCGTGTCTAGGAGGCACCTGGCCAGATCAGACCGAACCCTACAAAGTCTTTAGCTGGATTTATAGCATCACCAGTATAAGCTTCATACCTCAGAAACCTAGAAAATTAGACCTGAGCTTCATTTGCCTAATCATCAAGGCTACCTGTGGTAATAATCAAACCACATATCTAACACGCAGCACTGTCTACCTGACATTATGGCCACAAGTGGGCTGGTTTTCATCTTGTAAATCACAGGTATTTGCTTATTAGGACAGAGACTCCTTTGGCAGTGTGTCTGTAATAGCAGGGTTTGAGGGATGCTGAATGGGAAGTGACCTCCAGTAAAGAGTTCATTGAACTCTTTGTCCTCCCAACCAAAAGCAGTTCAGCACTGTGAGGCCTGCACGCTGGGTCAACCCAAGTGCCTTGAGTGTTGTTTGAAGAGAGCACCACCATGGGCAGAGGTGCCCCTGGGCTCCTCAATGACTAGTTTTTCTGTTCTTTCTGGAATAGTTGAATCAGAAGAAGATGATGTACAAGAAGAAAAAAAAGAAGCCACTTCAGACTAGGAAACAACGCAATGAACAATATCAGAAAAATAATTTGATGCAGAAGTTAAAGTTAACAGAAGATGCCCCGGTAAGAAAGCTCTGCCACCTACTTCTGTCCACTTACCGATTGGTCCATAGACAGAGCGGGACAAGAGGCCACAGTTTACTCTAAACCAGAAAGGGAGTGGGGACTGGAACGGCTTTTGCTTTGGTTTCCCCTCCATGGGCACTCTGGACACCTCTGAGCAGACTGCAGCCTGGGCCTGCTGGTTCTCTACCACATCCTGGCATACCAAGTCTGGGCTTTGACTGAGTGGATTTCCCGACAGAAGAGGTGATTGTGGAAAAGTGGTGGCTAGAGCTAGTCCAGAGTGGAGCGAGCAGGCCCAGTCCAGGCTGAGAACATTTGAGTGCTTTTTCCCAGTCTTCCTTCCAGCTGCCACACCCATGCCATTGGCCTGCTTTCTAAAGATGAAAACGCTTCCAGGCCTGGGAGTTTTACTGTTGGGTGAAGTGGGTCAATTAGGAGTAGACTGACTGCAGTGCATCAATTGAAAAATATTCTCTTTGCACTCAATCCTTCTAGGAAAGGGCAGGGTTTGCTTCTACTCTGCAAAAGCAGCCTACCTTTTTCAGAAATTCAGAGAATACCAGTTCTTCAACAGTGAAAAGTGAAAAACCAAGATTGAATGAGGTAGTATTTTTGCTTAATTTTTTTTTTACTCATTGATGAAAAGTTTATCAAATTTTTTGTAATACAATTCAATATACCATGTGATAATTTGATAGCCATACATATTTGAAAGGATTCCTGGCCTTCAATTAACACATCCATCACCTCACTTTTTTTTCCCCTTGTGGTGAGAACGCTGAAGTGCCATTCAATGAGCAAAGTTTAGCCATACAGCGCGGTACTATCAGCTACAGGCACCACGTCAGATGTTTGATCTCCCCATCTTATTCATCTTATAGCTGAGAGTTGGTATCCTTTTTCCATTCTCTCCCTTCTTCTCTCACTCTTGGCCTCTAGTGGCCGTCGTTCTGTTCTCTGTTTAAGGTTGCGCAGATGAGCCATACCAGGTAGTCTTTGTTTTTCTCAGTGTGGCTTAGTATGGCGCCCCCCAGGTTCATCCACATTGTCACAGATGCCAAGATGTCCTTCTTTTTCAAGGCTGCATACCATATTGTTTGCAAATGCTTCCTCCTATTCCATTGGTTGCCTTTCCATTGTGTTGGTGGTTTCCTTTGCTGTGCAGAAACTTTTAAGTCTGGTGTGATCCCACTTACTATTTTTTACTTTTGTTGTTTTTGACATCAAATTCAGAAAGTCATTGCCAAGACCAATGTCAAAGAGTTTACCACCTATGTTTCTGGTTTCAGGTCTTTAAGTTTTTAAAGACTTTATATGTGACTCACGTGTGGTGTAAAATGGAGGTGCAGTTTCATTCTTTTGCATGTGGAATCCAGTTTTCCCAACACCGGAAGTGAAGGGGCTAGCTTTCCCCCCATTATATATTCTTGGCTCCTTAGTAGAAAACTAATCGACCATATATGTGCAGGTTTATTCCATAGCTCTCAATTCAGCTCCACCCCTGACTGTCACACAGATTCACTGACTTTTCCAGTGAGCTCTTCTCTCCCAACTGTGAAAAATGCAATAGCCAGTTATGTCATCCTTATCAGTCAGTGCCACTGGGAGCAGCGGGACGTTCAAATTAGAGGGGACACTGGCACGGCTCTGGATTAGACACCCCTGAAATCTGATGTCAGTTATTGGTGATTTGTGATTTTATGCTCAAAACAGAACACCAGGCTGCCTCCCCACCCACCTATCCAACCAAATTGTATTGTGTAACTCCCACACGCCAGGCCCACTGGTGGAAGAGGGTGTGCAACACTGTCACTGAACAGAGCCCTAGCCCTGCCTCAGGGACCTTAGAGCCCAGTGAGGATTTTCACAGGTAAGCAGGATATTACCTCACAGAGTAGGATGCAGTGGGAACACTTGAGAAGCACCTAACCAACTTTTAGCACATTGGAGTTTTGTGGCTTTAAAAGCCTTGATTCTTTTATTTGTGAAAATAGGTTTTGGTACAATGGTAGCTAATTCTTAGTGGATAGAGTGCAAAATGAGCCCTCCTCATGGGGCGTGCTATCCTGTGGTGAAAGCTATCCAGTGTCTAACAGCAGTGCAATGGGGCCCTACTGATTACATTACGGAATCCCCACAGAGCACACCCATCTCTGTTTGCTATTAAGGGCTATTTGGGGTTAGAGTAACTGTAGGATGGGCACAGGCTTTAAAGTCTGTCTGAATTCAAATCTAGCCCCACTTTGTAATATCCTGTGAGTTACTTAACCACCCCAGACTCTTTCTGTATCTGAATATTGGGGTGATCAGATCTCTATTATTAGGTTGCATGAGAAGCGGGTGTGAAATGGGGGGTGAAGTACCCAGCATGTGGCGGCACTCAGCATGGGCTAGTTTTCTTCTTTTCTTTGAATTAGGATTCGTTTGTGTCCAGCCTCTCTTTGTGTGTTAGAGACCACAAAACTTCGACATACCTGAGCAACAGACACTCAAGTGATGCGCGCTGTCTGTAATCACTCTTGTCCAAATGGAAAACTTAGTGAGAATGTATTCATTTATTTTAGTCACAGTTAAATGGAAGAGACAAAGGTACCTCCTTGGACCCATCAAAAATGACTGCCTTGATTCTGACTAAGAATAAAGAGAGAATGCAGGTATTTCTCTTAATATATATGTGTATATGTATCTGCAATTAGTTTTATTTGCTTTTCAAATGTATTACGTGATTTGGAGGGTCGTGACCCACAGTCCTCAGGTTTCTTGCATATGTTCTGCTCAGGCAAAGATCTAAGTAGTTTGCACCCTCACGCACAGCCCACAGGTCCTGCAGGACCGGAGGATGCCCACTCACGCTCAAAGTGTGCCATGACGAATGGAATTTTATTTCTACACACACATTTGTTAGGCAGCCATCACTTTGTAACTCAGTGGCAAGATTTCAAATAAAACAGTGATAGCAGGGTCTCCCTGGTGGCGCATCGGGTTAAGTGCAGCACTATGAAGCTATCCAGAGCCACTGCAGCACCAGCTCGATCCGATCCCCAGCCAGGGAGCTTCCCACATGGCGCAGCAGACTCTCCTGGCTCGCCTGCTGCTCCCCTCAGCAGTGTACTTCAGTCGATCTGCCTGTTCTGCTCCCCACTCTGTCTCTGGTGAATCCTCTCACCCACCCCCACACCTCTGGCCTACACCCCAGCTTGTATGCATAAATAAATCTTTAAAAAAAAAAAAAACCAGAACAGTGATAGTGAAAAATGTAGCATTTCTCCACCCTAGGACATACCAGCAGCAAGTGGGGGTTTTGCCATCAGTTGTGAGATGTGCCTCACATCCAGCATACGGGTGATTGTTCATTACTGAGGCTTGTGAATAATTTGCTTCTTTAAAAGAGTAAGTTAAATTGAATGCACATTTATCCCTAAACAATATCTCTCTTGCACTTGTATATTCTTTCCTGAGAGGGATGAAAGAGAGATGGAGAAACAAGCTATTTCAAACAGTCCTGGTACATCTATGAGAGAGTGTTGCTTTCTTGTGTCCCGGTGGAACAAAGATTGAGAGCCACTGGTTTAATGGAGTGTACTGCATATAGAATGGGCAGATCTCCCAAGGTGAAGTCCCTGCTGTCTTCCCAAGTCCATGGCTTGATGTTCTCACCTATCTTATGGAGAACCTGCTGTGGAAGACAAGACCTCTCCCTCAAGGCGCTGTCCTCCGGGAGAGCCTATCCACCAGGGTAGAACAGAGAGCAAGGAAAAGAGAGGTTAAGTAAAGTCAAATCAAATTTCTGTCCTGACAGACTGATGATTGATGAACTTGTCCTTTGTCCTCATTCAACATTTATTGAAAGAAGCCTGTGAGTGGCTAAACCATATTTCACAACTGAAATGTGCTACTTAGGCTACAACATGCAACCATGGATTTAATTAAACCCATTGGAGTGGATGAATATCATCCAAACCTCTGCCTTTACTCCGCTTTCTTCACATTTCTAGGGTAACTTTTTCTCCAGTACAGGCGGAAGCATTTAGTTTCCATGGCACATCAGAAAGCAGAGTTGAAAAAAGTGGGGCAGTCTCCTACCTAGAGAGATCAAGTTCTGTTCTTTTGTGTAATGTTTCCAGACTACTTATAAAATACAGTCCCTGAACTCCTCAGGGCAATTAAAATATTGCCTGTGGACCTTTTTTTGGCTGAGGGGCAGGGACAAATGCTTGATTCACTTCTGCCCTGTAACATTGCTACTTTGGTAAGTGGGGAAAATGCAAATACTTCTTGCTAACTCTGGGTAAAGCCAACTATAGCTTTAGATATTGCACCATAAAGTGAATTCAAGCTTTGGTATCTTGTTTGCACAGAGAGAGAAGCCAGAATTTCCATTATCATGCTCTCCAAAGAGAAACACAAACACCGGCCAAAAGCCAGCTCCATCTATGAAGCCGAACTGGCCCCGGAACAGATATCCTGCCGCCAAGAGAGCCCGCACACCCATGGCCCAGTACCCGTCCTTGCACATATTCACCTACCCCTAGGCCGCCAGCACCACGCCCGCAGGCCTTCCTGGGCGTGTTTGGGGTTAGATGCATTGGGGGGAGTTGTGTCCACCATGCACCAACCTTACAGGTGTGCTTACACGATGCGTAGGCCCCCAAGGTGCAGACCTCATGAGTTTATTTTTTCATAAAATGAAAATTGACTATGATGTATGCAAAAGCTTTATTAGAAACTGAAGGCTGTGCTCAGGAAATTAGAGCACAGCTCTACCTCTCTTTAACCAATGGACAGTCTCTCTCAAATTATGTGCAAATCAGGTTTAAAAGATCAGCTCTAATTTAAACATATTCTGGGAATGTCCTGTATTAAAGTCTGGTGTCCAAGCTTCCCAAGGACGAATGGTGGCTCAGACTGTTGTGTATCAGGTTTGCAGGGGGCGGGGGTGGGGTGGGGGGGGACGGTGGGCAAGGTGTCCCCACACAGAGAAGACAATTCATGTAGTAACCAGAATTTAATGTTTGCATGTATTATGTCCAACACGGTTATGTAAGTTTTTTAACCTATTAAAAATCTTTCTCTGTAGCCAATTGTTTCTTTTGAAGGGTTAACTGAAGAGTCTTAAGTTTCTATTTTCTCTCCCTCTGAGCACAGTCTGCTGTCTCCAGTCTGTCCTGTCAGCCTGCTAAGGTCATGCTGAGGATGGCGCCTCCATTCACACCTGTGTGACTTCCCCTTTCTCCAAGCACACTGGAGATCAAGCCTCCTGCCCGTTATTCATGATCACTTTTAAACTTTTCCAGCCATCAGCACTGACTAGTGGTGAGAACCACATGGCAACATGATTTTCATTACAATCTCAAGTGTCCGTGTCTGGTTTTTTTTTTTTTTTAATTTATAAACTGTTTTGGGCCTCCCCGGTGGTGCAAGGGCTTAAGTCTCAGCACTATGAAGCTATTAGCAGCCACTGCAGCATGAGTTTGATCCATGGCCAGGGAGCTTCCCACATGGCAAGGGAGACTTCTGCTGTCTCGCCCGCTGCTCCCCTCAGCAGTGTATTTCAGTCAATCTGCCTGTTCTGCTCCTCACTCTGTGATGAATCCTCTCATACATACCCCACACACTTCTGGCCTACACCCCAGCTCTTGTATGCATAAATAAACAAATCTTTGGGAAAAAAAAACCTTTATTTTGAGGACAGTATTAGATTTACAGAGAAATTGAGCAGACAGTACAGAGGGTTCCTATATACCAGTCCCCCACACCACCCCCCATCACTGTGTGAGGATTTTTAAAGGGAATGAATGACACCTGCCCATGTGCTTTACACAGGAGTTTGCATATGGCCCCTCCTATTCCATACCTTACTCACAGCATAAAACTTTTAGGGTTTTAGGTATTAGAAACACCCAGGCATTACCCCACTTTTGTCCCTAAAAGGATATTTTTACAGGACTAGTTCCAAGGGCAAACCTTGTTTGAAAGCTGTTCAAGAACACTTGTTTTGTCCCCATACAATTTTGGAAAAAGTTTATATAAAGCATCCCAATATGATGATATTTTTGGAATTAAAAAAAAAATGCATGATCAAATTTTTAAAGTACTTTTGGAAGCCAAAAGCTTGCTGAGAGATATGATACTGAAGAGGCTGAAGGGAGAAAATCCTATAAAATCTCTGCACAGTGCCTGCATCATATAATTAATTGTCAAAAGACTGTGACGGTTCAATTTCAAGTCCTGTCCAGCTCACAGTGAGTCTGTAAAGGAGTAGCTATTTGCTTTCTTTAGGAAGAGAGACAAGTTTTCCTGCTCAACTCAGAAGAGTGGGGAATTTACACACTGTGGCATCTAGAAGCCTATGAAGTTGCCGTCATTCCTCGTTCTGCTTTTGGAAGGGGGCTAAGAGGGGCAAGTGTCTAGAAATTGTGGGAGCTTGGATTATCGTGTGCCTCAACTATTCTGTGTCTCTGCCTTGATTATTTGCTTTCACTGTTCTGTGCCTCTCAGTGTGTAGAAACAGGGAAAGTTGATAAGAAACCTCTCAGGGCAAAAGTCCTGGTGTGAGGATCTATAAGTGCTGAAAACAGCATGTGCAGAAACAGCAATAGATGTTATGGTTAGAGCAGTAAACACTGAAACTTTACTTGACTTTCTCCCTATTTCCCAACCATGGCTGGACCAGCTGGTTACGCATCCCCCACACACCTGTGTATTCCCTGTTTGCCTGCTTGCTTCTTTGATTTTCTTTTTTTTTAATTTTCTGCCTGATTCTAAATAAAAACAAGGCTGCCCTGGGAGCTGGACTGTACTTTCTCAGTGTAGGCCCTCTAGGACTCTCACTGTTCTGCATATGGACTCTGAGTAACCCTTTTTCATCCCACCGCCACACATCATAACAAGATGTTAAAATGGCAAACCAAGGTAATTAATTCTGACTACGTGAACACGATAGATAAATCTGATGCTGCAGGAGAAATGACCTCAAGCATCTCGATCACTAAGAGTGAAGCCTAAGAATAAAATCAGGGAAGACGAGAAAGAAAGATGAGAGGTCAGGATGAGCTTTACATTCCTTAGTTGGCAACGAAGGCAGACCTCTCCTGCCTTGCCCGCTGCTCCCCTCAGCAGTGCACTTCAGTTGATCTGCCTCTTCTGCTTGCCACTGTCTCTGGTGAATCCTCTCACCACCCCACACCTCCCACCCTGCACCTTTGACGTACACCCCATTTCTTGCATGCATAAATAAATAAATCTTTAAAAAAATAAAGTACAAACTACAGCAGGGCTAGATATAGTTGAACTAATTTCCACCAGTTACATTTCTGTGGCTTTCTTAGTGAAATATTCCTGGGAGGATAAACTCATTTCTGTTAATATTTGCTGTGACTCAACATATTTTTCCCTTCTTCTCATACTCATGCTGCCTGATAAGCTTAAAAGCTCCCCTGTAAGTGGGTCTCACCTTGGCTCTGTGACAGAGAAGTGTGGTCTGTGAGAAACTTCCTTGTTCAGGTTCAGAAAGGCTCTAGTGATAAACAACATGCCCCGTGTCCGGAGTGATGCCTCCTTACAAGTCCAAAGAAAAAAAGAAATGCTACCTGAAAGAATGCTACTTGAAAATTCTGACTCTTGGGCCTCCCTG